>OZ018328.1:72272387-72568143 GCA_963969495.1 Ceratothoa steindachneri
TCAGAATCCTCTCATTCACTAAAGACACCTGCGCTCCAGTATCAATCAAACCACAGAACAACCTTTCACCAACTTTCACTCTCGCTTCCATCATATCAGGTCCACCATGTTCACAATACACCGAAGGAACAAGCACACCAACATCAGCACTGATATCCACACTGTCATTAACTCCCATATCATCACTCACCACACGCTCATCTTCATCCAGACAATCATTCTTCTCTCTTATATATGAACACTTTTCAATCACCCAATTGTAGTGCACACCGCTCAAACATTGCAGATGTCCTACATTAGGATTCAAACCCTTCATCTTCTCATCCTTGTACACAATCGGCCTCTCACCACCAAAGTGCACATAAACAATCACTCCATACAAACGACTCACTACAATCAACACTTCCTGAAATGGCGGGACCCCTTGCATACACATCGCTCTCAATTCTTTCATGAAGTTCCGCACCTTTGCCATACCAATGCTTTCAGGCTTCCTACACACTTCATTCATTACCTCCTTCCTTAAATCATCTACACTATCGGGCACTCTCACGTCTACTCCATCACCCTTCAAATCTTGCAAACCATTCCATACACTCTCAAACAAGGAATCACCACCACCCTTACTCTCTTTTCCATTCATAATTCCTTTCGGCAAATACTCAGGATCACTCACTCCACACACATTTTCATCATTCGTACCAGGATACCTTGACATCAAATCAGCCACTCCATTCCGTTCACCAGGCACATACTCAATCACATAGTCAAAGCCACTCAAATCTTCCAAAGTCCTTGTAATCCTACTATCAGCCCACTTCATACGCTGCAGATACACAAGAGGTTGATGATCGGTTTTTATCACAAACCTCACACCATACAAAAATGGACAGCAAAACTTTCAAACAATATCTTATCGCAGCCAGCTCTCATTCCACAGTCGAATACTTTCGTTCTGCAACATTCATAGCCTTGGATACATACCCAATTATTCGCCTGACATTCTCTCCATTCAAACGCTGCTCTTGCATCAGAAAACCTCCCATATAATACCCACTCACATCTGTATACAATTCAAGCATTTTAGCATTTACACTTTAATCTGGGTAAGTCAATTCAACATCTTCAGCCGCTGCCTCTTTCAGTCTCTCATACGCCTCATTCATCTTATCATTCCAATTGACAACTGTACTACTTTTCTTGCCCATCCACTCAGTCAGAGGCTTACTCACACCAGAACAATCACGTATAAACTTTCGCTGGAACTCAATCAAACCCAAAAACGACTTCAGTTGCTTCACAGTCACCGGTTTAGGAAACATTCGCACCTCCTCAACATACTTCGGTGATTTTCACAACCCATTCTCACTCACCATATGCCCAATGAATTCCACTTCTTTCGCAAACCATTCACACTTCGCCACTTTCACCTTCACACCAACACTCTCCAACGTTCTCAACACATCATTCACCAATCTCATATGCTCCTCAAAAGTCTCAGTCATAATCAAAATATCATCTATAAATGCAATCACATTCTTACTCGCAAACTTACTCAACACAACATTCATTGCCAGCTGGAAGGCTCCGGGAGCATTAGCCAACCCAAAGCTGAGGTTCCAGAACTGGTAATGCCTCTTTGAGGAAGAGAAGGCAGTTACCGGCCGGCTCTCCTCAGCAATGGGCATCTGGTAATATCCCCGTACCAGATCCAGCTTCTTAAACCACTCCATCCCATGCATACTATACACACACTCAGATACCACACACATCGGAAACCTTTCTTTCACAGTCTTTTCATTCACCTTTCTATAATCCACACACAGATGCAATCTTCCATCCGGCTTACATACAGGTACAATTGGACTATTCCATGCACTCTCGCTCTCTTCATTCACCCCCAATTGCTCCAATTCCAAGCACTGCTCCTCAATCTCATCAGCAACCGGACTTGGGAAATGCCTTGGCCGCTGATAGATTGGGGAGTCCTCCTTCAGGACAATCTTGAATTCCGGGAGCTTTGCAACCCCGAAATCCAGATCACCCTTACTGAGGGCTCCCTTTCGTTCAAATATCATTCGATACACATCCTCCCTTTCATACTCAGTTAAACATCCATCCAATTCCACCATGCTCTTCACATCATTATATGTCCATTCACACGTCTCTTCACCTGCAACATTCACCCTGACATCCGTACTATCATCTATACCTACCTCATTGACAGTGGAGAGGTGACCCAGTACATCTCCGACTTGGATTCCCCTCACCTGCCCTTTCACACTGGGGTCCGCCTTCACACATACAAAAGGATCATTCATTCTCATCAAGCCATCAAACACACAAGCAACACGCCTTACCTTAAAATATCCATCCTTTCCATCCAATATCACAGTGTTCTCACCCACATTCAAACTAAGATCCTTGCTCCAACTCACTCTAACAGTCACCCTTTCACTCTTCACATGCCTTACATTCTCCATAGCAGTCACCTCAATACCAGTCAACACACTCCTCAAAACGCTACCATCTTTCCCTACATACAACTTATACACCCCATTTTTACCATTCTTTCTCTCAATCTAATCACTCACAGGCTGCACAACCATACGATTCATTTTCATAAAATCATACCCCAAAATCACACCATACTCACTACTCACCTTATCAATCACAGAAAATTCACATTCATTCATCATCATACCATGCATTCGAACAGCTGACCTTATCATTCCAATCACAGGCACTCTCCTATTACCAATACCTACCAAACTACCCTTGCACTCAGATAGGAGGGCTTTCTCGCTAACCTTGTCATACACATCTTTATACACCAAGCTCGCCTTGCATCCAGAATCTATTAAAGCCAAACACTCAATTCCATTCAATTCCACCTTAACACTCAGACACTCATACTTCCTACCAGACAGCACTTTCACACTAGACAGACTTACCAACACATTACTCACACTCATGCACCCAGAGGATACTTCAGCAGGTACCCTCTTACCATTCAGTTTCCCGCTTCAGACTTTCCATTCACACCTTGCGCTCTCAGTCTAATCCAACACTTTTCACTTGAATGTCCTTCCATCGCACAATAGCTACATACATTCCTCTGGTCACGACACATCCTTGCATAATGACCAGCCTTTCCACAATTACCACATGCATATTTCATACTTTCCCCACCAGTTGCTCCACCATTCAACCTCGGACAATCTTTCTTCAAATGGCCTATTTCTTTACACTCAAAGCACTCTTTCACACTTTCCTGGCAATCCTTTATCATATGCCCTTTCTTACCACACCCAAAACGCACCAGATGTCCACCTACATTCTGCCAACATATGACCTTTTCTTCCACACCGACGACATTCCACAATCTTTCTCCCACCATTCGGTCTCTCGTTTGCTGGGACATACCTCGGTTTCTCTCTCATATATCCGTTCCCACGCTTGAAATTCATCTGCCCCCTTCCATTCGACCACCTCCATTTGCCCATCCATTCTGCCGGCCCAGGAAGTTCGACATCACTCCAGCTGGTGCAGCCTTCAGGGCATCCCTGTAGCTGACAAACTGCTGGGGTGGATGAAAGCTCCTGGGCTTCTTACCCCCAACATTCACACTGTACCATCCATCCTCTTCTAGATCGCTTTCATCATCAAATCGTCCATCTTCTAACAGTTCCAACACATCCTCCCACATCAACCGTTCACCTGTCAGTCTCACTCTCTCCTTTCTCTTTCCACTCAGCCATTCACTCACCATTTGTGGGATCGTGTCCAAAAACTTCCTCATGAGTGGTTTACATTCATTTACATCATCATCACCATACCTCATTCTTGCCATACTCTCAAGCCACACTTTCACTCTTTCCCATTCGAGCCTTCTCAAATTCATTCACCCTTTTATACTTCACACACTCTTTCATTCGTTTCACCTGCCCAATCAATCTCTTCTTCACTACATCGTACTTTGGCTCTCCCACACTCGTTATCACTCGCAAGAACTCCAACACTTTCCCATCCAAACAATCTCCCAGAACACTCACCCAGTGACCCTTGTTCTGCGGGTACTTGAGCTTGCAGTACCGCTCAAAATCCCCGAAGAACTCATCCATACTCTTTCCCCCATGCAATCTAAACTTATCAATCCTTGGCACTTCCCTAATCAAAATTCCTTTCCCCACATTCACTTCACTCTCCAAAGAGCTACTCTCGGTCTCACTCATTCCAATCATATCGTCACTCTCTCCCTCATCTGAGTATAGCGAATCCACACTCTTCCCTCTCGCCTTCCTATCCTTAACCTTAGAACCATGCTTACTTCCTCTCTTACTTTCCACTCTCTTCCATTCACCCCTTTTCCTACCACTCACAGTATCTTCTTTAGACTCAATCATACTGCCATCCATTCCATTTAGCGGAGTCCCTTCAGTAGGAGCAGGGGTCAGGGTTGTAGGTCCTGGGGCTGATCCAGCCCCTGTCATCATGTTATACAGGTCCTGCATCCGTTGGTCCATCTGATCCTGTCGGTCTCCCATTTCCTTCTTCATCCTATCAGTCTTTTCATTCATCCCTTTTATTTTATTCTCCATTCCCTCCATCATTCCCCACAACATTTCACACTCCTCTTCTTTCTTTCTCAACTCCAGTCTCAATCGCACTACTTCTTCATTCAATGTTTCCGCTACAGCCATTGTTCCCAAGTTAGTAAAAAAGATAGGAGGAGGGAAAAATCAGTCAAACTACTTGTCACACTAATTGGGTATGGACTGCAATCCAATCCCGTCCCGCTCCTGGTTTCGAAGTCTCACGTCCCTATTCGGGCGGCAAATGTAGCGGGCTGAAAATATATCTCTAATCCCAATCGATCCAACCCGCTTCCTACACTGTCCGGACGTGAGAAATCGAGGGAGAATGAAACGGATTGTATATACAGTCCCTTTACTTACAAAAGAATACAGTTATATTTACAAGGGAAGTGTGCACACTTCAAAATGAGGCCAAATTCCCCAATCCAAATAGGATACCAAAAGAGAATTTTCTAACAGGCGAATACAACAAATTTACTTATATATCTACACAAAACATAAAAAAAACACAACAACAACCGAACGAAAAGGGGCACACGCTATCACTTGTGTGCTGGAGGTGGGTGGTAGTAGGCTAACATAAAAGGAGGCAGGATTGTCAGCCAATGCGGGTATGGTGGTCCAGGTGTCTAGCGAGGTATGAAAGCTCTCCGTCTCAGGGCTGGGCGGAGCACTCGTCTAGAGAACCCTTCTTGCCGTCCGTCCAAGCTTCCACTCTCTCTAAATGTATATCCAAACAATCCTCAAAATATAATCTTTTGATAAAAGATTATTTTAAACAAAGTACTATTTTGTTTTAATTATAGTGATATATCAAAACTAGCTACTATCTTTCCAGAATATGGCGCCTGGAAAGAAAGAAAAACATGGTAATCATTTTATACATAAAATAAACAAAAACAAAACAAACCCATTCCCATTAACACAAACACACACACATTCTTACAGAGGGAGGGAGAGGGTACTGAGAAAAGGGGTGGGAGAATGGCCCTTTTACACACACTCACATTTGCTCCACCACAACTTCAGTGACCTATCTATTACTACGCCTAAGTCCTTCTCATCCTCAACTGAATTCAGCTAATGCCCATCCATTTCATAGCTAAATTCCAAATTATCCCTTCCCATGTTAAGAACTTTATATTTTTTAAGGTTAAAAGTCATTTGCCACTTGTGAGCCCAAGCTAATAATTTATTTAAGTCATTCTGCACTTTAAAGCTACCCTCAACTTCCTTGACTACACTGCTATTTACAGCCTCCCCAAGATCATTTATATAAACTATGAATAATGAAGGGCTTAGAATGGATCCCTGAGGTACGCCTCTGATAATGTCCTTACACTGTGACCTCACCCCATTCAACACAACTCTCTGTTTCCTGTCTTTCAGCTATTCAGTTATCCAATTCAAAACTTTACCACATATCCCATGCATTTTTAATTTGTGAACTAGTCTCCTATGTGGAGCCTTATCAAAAGCTTTGCCAAATCTATGTAAATTACATCAACATTCTCTCCCTTATCTAATTGTTTAGTAACATAATCCATAAAATCCAGTAAATTTGTTAAACACGATCTACCTCTTCTTAACCCATGCTGAGCATTATTTATTAACCTACCACACTCTATATGGTCAGAAATCCTCTTCTTAACTATCTTCTCAAGAATTTTACAAATGATAGAAGTTAAGCTTCCAGGCTTAAAGTTATTCGAGTCCTCTTTTCTTCCCTTTTTAAAAATTGGCACTACATTCACTAATTTTCAATCATTAGGTATTTCTCCAAACCCTAGTTATCTAGTCTCTATCTTCTCAAGAGCTACTGTAATACTATCTACATCTTCTTTGAGTAACCTAGGATGAATGTTGTCTGGGCCAGATGACTTACTAGTATTTAACTCCATATATAAGCCCTTTAATTATTTCCCTGTTCACATTAATGGTATTCAACACTACTTCCCTTGAACTAGAATTATCATCAATTAATCTATCTTGATTCTCTTGTGTAAATACTGAAGAAAAATTATCATTAAGAAGCTTTACTATTTCCTCATCAGATTCTTTCATATTTAATAGGCCCTATTTTATCACTGTCAGATTTGTTATTAATTTTATAATAGCTAAAGAATTTTCTTGGATCTTTATTATTATTTTGAGCTAAATATATTTCTGCAGCCCTTTTGCTCTTCTTAATAATCTTAGTTAGCTCATTTCTGGTTAAACATAAAAAAACATAACAATTTCACGGATGACAAAAGCCACAAGTGCCTATCAAAGGTCATCCATATCCATCAAATCCCACCCACACAATGCATCCATAGGATTTTGTCAGATCATGCATCTACAACATACAATTTAAACAATCCATAGGATTATGTCCGACCATGCATCTACAATATATAATTTAAAGCCTCCATAGTTGACCTATAATGATTTAAATTCTCAAAAGTACTTTGTCTAATATGCCCTTTTCTTCTCAGAAATTTTCCTAGCTATCTCCTGATTCCACCACAACAGCTTCCTACATTTCTTCCCAATTACCTTCATTGGAATACACTGCTCCTGGATTATGTTTAGTATAGTCTTAAAAATGTCCCACATCTCATAAGTATTCTTCCCCCTGAGAAGAATACTTCAGTATTCACAGAAGAGAAACCAGTCAGATTAATTGATGATAATTCTAGGTCAAGGGAAGTAGTGATAAATTCTATTAATGTAAACAGAGAAGAAATTAAAGGGCTTATAATGGAGTTAAATACTAGTTAGGCATCTGCCGCTGACAATATTCATTCTAGGATATTCAAAGAAGGTGTAGAAAGTATTGCGGTAGCTCTTGAGAAGATATTTATTAGATCACTAGAGTCTGGAAAAATACCAAATGATTGGAAATTGGCAAATGTAGTGCCAATTTTTAAAAAGGGAAGCAAAGAGGACCCAAATAACTTTAGATTGGTAAGCTTAACTTCTATAGTCTGTAAAATTCTTGAGAAGATAGTTAAGAAAGGAATTTCTGATCATCTAGAGAGTAGCAGGTTAATTAATGATGCTCACCATGGTTTTAGAAAAAGTAGATCGTGTTTAACTAATTTACTGGATTTTATAGATTATGTAACTAAAGAATTAGATAGGGGTGAGAAAGTTGATGTGATCTACTTAGATTTCAGCAAAGCTTTTGATAAGGTTCCACATAGAAGACTAGTTTATAAATTAAAGATGCATGGGATATGAGGGAAAGTTTTAAATTGGATAACTGAATGGCTGAAAGATAAGAAACAGAGTTGTACTGAATGGAGTGAGGTCAGAGTGGACGAATGTTATTAGTGGAGTACCTCAGGGATCAGTTTTAGGTTCTTTATTATTTATAATCTATGTAAATGATCTTGGGCAAGGTGTAAATAGCAGTGTCAATTTTTGCTGATGACACTAAATTGGCAGCTGTAGTCAAAGAAGTTGAGGGTAGCTTTAAAGTGCAAGGTGACTTAAATAAGTTGGGCTCACAAGTGACAAATGACTTTTAACTTTAATAAATACAAAGTTATTAACGAGCAGTACAGATAAGGCCTCCCTCCAAGACGATCTAATGAGGGTTATAGAGTGGTCACACAGCAATAATATGGTGTTGCATAAGCAAAAATTTGACCTGATTATGCATGAAACTCAATGTGAACTGTGGATAGCTGAGATGCCCTTTCTCACAGATCTCCAAAGCTATGTGGTAGAGGTGGATCTCCAGTTGTACCCTGTGGATAAATTGAGGACCCTTAGGATTATTCTAACTAGTGACCTGTCATGGACTCCCCATATATGAACGATGTGTCTGAGAGCAAGAAATGCAGCTGCCTGGGCACTTAGCGTATTTGGGTCTAGAGATTCCCTTTCTATGTTAATTATTTACAAGTCCATGGTCCGGTCCCACCTAGAATACGCCTGTCCTCTGTGGAACCCAGTCAGGGTAGGTGATATTCAGTATATTGAATCTGTCCAAAGAGAATACACAAGAAAAATTTGTGGATATCAAAATTTTACAACTGGGAGAGACTAAAAAAAATTGTGCTTAATGTCCTTACAAAGAAAGAGGGAATGTTTTATTATAATTAATATTTACAAGATACTACATGATGTATGTCCCTATGATCCCCAAATAAAATTCTATCCCCAATCAAGACTGGGCATACAAGCAGTTATTCCCCCACTAAGAGGCTCCAACCCAGCACTTCTAACAAAGTACAACTCCTCTTTCACTGTAGTTGGTCCACATTTGTGGAACTCCCTGCCACCAGAGCTGACATTGATTGGAAGTCTTAATGCATTCAAGATGCAGCTAACCAAGTTTCTCTTCTCTCTACCCGATGAATGACCAGTACCTGGTCTTCCCCGGGCTCACCGCAACTCTGTGACTGATTTATCGAGAAGAGGATGGTGGTCTCGACAATGAGATGGCCAGGCGGGGTCCGTGCACCTTCTTCAAGGGTCATTCCATCCGAATTCAACAAGGGACATTTAGTCACCATCACCGATTTTGATGAAAATTGGTATACAGGTTGAATTCAATGAGAGAAAAACAATGAGACACTTCCCAGCCCTCAATTTTGAATAGCTCAAAAGTTATAACTTGTCAAAGTTGAGAAAAATTGTCAAATTTCTTGATACCAGCATTGCTAAAAAAATTATTTCTCCCTTATTATAGCACATAAAACAATGAATTATGTATTTTTTTTAAGCTTAAGGGTTGCTCTAAACCTTTTTAACGACAAAATTAATTTTTGGTAAAAAAAATTTGTTTGACCTTAAAGGTCAACTTTTGACCTTTAGAAAAAATATATTGGTATCAATAAATTTTTGTGTAATTTTTTTTTTAAATATATATGCCTTTAGACTACAATATAAGATAAATTTCATTCTGGGTTTTTCATTATATCAGGAGTTATGATCAATTTTGTAACTACTGGTATGGCCATTTTTTGCTATCTTCACAAATAAATTTTTTTTATATGCATCTTTGTCATATTAACAGAGTTACGTCATATTCACAGAGTTAGTTATCAATTATTAGATGCCTAAGTATTATATTTGAATGCTTTTAATATATACTCGTGTATTAGAATCATTAATTCTATAGATATGTGTTAAATCCTACCTACAAGAAAAAATGAACTTTCAGTAATTTTTTATTTAAAATTATAAATATTTTTAAAGCTACCTACCTATGTATTTAATTTATAATTTGCTATGGTCAATGGTGGCAGAGCCACTACCAACAGTTAAGATACCTGCATAACTGCTGGTATCCCCATCGCCTAAGGGGCCACTCCTGATAGCTCAGCAAAAAAGCCACAGGTCCCACCCAACCTCCCAAAATGAATTTATTCTTTTTATAATAATTTAGGAATCAATTTTTTTCTTCATTATTTCTGTTGATTTTAATTGTTCATTTTTAGATAGTTTGTAAGTTCTTCCTGTTGCTGTTACAGGCTCAACAATGCTCAATATGTCATCTAATGGCAATACTAATACATCTGGTTTTCTTGGATATTTAAATGAATTTGATGGTCCTTCTGGTTCTAGGAATGTTATTTTAACAGTCATTTTCTCAACATTGGTATTCAATACACACCCTAAGTACCATTTGTCATCATACTTAGCAGTGACAAATCCTTTTACATCCTCCAATAATATTGCCTCTGTATAGGATATTTTCACTTTCTTGAATTCTGATGCAGATGATATTGTTTTCACTCTTAGTTCATTTTCATTAACTGGCTCAAAACTGTGTAATTTTGGGGTACCAATTATTGCAGAGGCCTGGTCAAATCTTTCTTGCAAATAATTTTTTTTCTTCAATGTATTAACTATTTGGGACATATGAAAATTTGATTCCCTTAATGTGTCTTTCAGCAAAATCAAAGAGCTGTTGAGGAGTCATTATCTGATCATTATATGCTCTTTGCAGGCTAGCTTTTGCTGCTAGTCTTTTTACTGTGCCCCCTACACCATCGCATGGTCCTTTTCCATGAGATGTAGCAAAGAAATGCCATTCTGCTTCCAATCCAAAATCTGATTTATGATGACATAAATTAATAAATTTTTTAAAATTTTTATATTGTGATGCAGCTCCATCAGAAAAATATATAATTTTTGTTATTGGGAATTTGAGTTTTTTTTTTAAAAATTCAATAAGTTTTTTTTTAAATAAATGGACTGCAACAGTGTCATGCTTCAAGCAGTTTGAAATCACAACAAAACTTATGTGTTGTGTTTCTCCAGCTTCTTTGTAGTAGGAAAGAAAGGGATGTAATGTAGCTTGGGAGTTATTCCAGTGGTACCCTTGTGCTGCATCCTGAAGAAGGAATGAGTAATTTTCAGCAAAATCGCATACTACTAAGATTTCACCATCTTTTAGTTCTTCTTTTTTTAGTTGAACAAAATTGTGCCTGCTTTTTTGCTATGAAATCATGTTTTTTTAAATTGAGAAGACTTAAGGTAAAAGTGTCTATAAATTCTTCAGTTCTTGAAACAAGCTCTAAAGTTGAGCGATCAGTTGAGAGCCACTGCTTGTAATTTACCTCATCAATCATATTGTCATCCAAAATTTTATTAACATATAGTTTTAGTTCGTCTATTTTAGAAAAACATTCTGAGCATTCATCAAAATAGCACTCATAAGTTGGAGGGTCACATATAATGAATGATAGACATGTTTTGTAATCATCTAAATGCAGGTCACTGTCTTTTGTCAACTGTGGTAGCCTTGTACCAATAATCATCAGTTTAACATTTTGATGATGTGTGCAAACACACACACTGTGAGTTCCTGCACCACCAGCTAATACACACTCGTTGGGTCTCAGCTGAGCAAATTTTGAAAAGCCAATCTTAGTGTCTGGGTATTTTGTTTTAAATAAATGATAAATTTCTTTTAAATTTCCCAAAATTAAGTATTTTTGTTCATGAGTTTTCTGTCCATCTTTTCTAACACTCTTGAAATCTTTTTTCCCTGGCATAATTCTGCTTACTTCTTCATTTTTATAAAAGTCTTCTACTACTTTAATTGTTTCTGATGGAAATGTACCTTTTCTTTTGCTTGGCAATGACATTATTCCTTCTTCCATTGCTAGGTTTTTAGCTTGTCTGGCCATGTAATTAGTAACATTAAATTCAGATTTAATTTTGGATAAGCTCCAGCTTTTTGGCAAAACAGTTAAGATTTGCAGCTGCTCAGACCTTTTACTAGTAGTTTGAAATTTCTCCTTCAGTTGATTTATCATTTCTTCACCATCTTTACTTGATTCTGTTCTAGAAGACTCTGGGTCTTGATCCAAGGGTAATGGATATTTTGTTGCAGAGCCTACAGTTCTGAGTTTACTTGAAATGGATTTTTGAATTTTATTCATTTTATCTGAACTATAATTTTTACTACATCCATTTTAAATTTCTTGACTGGTGACTCTCCAATAGCTATTAATGATTTATTTAATTCAGTTAATGCTTCTTGTGATTCTTCCTGTTCAGTAATTGGCTCAATTTCCATTCTTTCTTCTGAAAGGCTTGGATTCGTATTTTGAGATGAAGAACTATCATCATCAGCTATCTTTTTTCTGCAGTTATCACAGATTTTTTGGTCCTTAAAATTTTTTAATTTTGGATATTCTCTTATTAAGTCTTCTGAAATTAGTCTCAGATTTTTCTTTATTAATTTTTTGTGACCTTTGTAAGGATCGCAGCAATACTTAATATTTAAAAAATGCTTTCTCTTCTCATCCATGATAATTTGTTAAAATACAAATAATTGGTAATGCAAATTATTAATTACTTTTTTATCTAAATATTGAACATTCTGAAAAAAAGAAAATTTTTTAAATTAGCTTTCGTAGTTTATAAAGTAACACCTAATAGTTAAAATTTATAACCTAAAAATAGGTAAAAATTGGCATACCAATGGTTACAAAATTGATCATAACTCCTGATATAATGAAAAACCCAGAATTAAATTTATCTTATATTGTAGTCTAAAGGCATATATATTTATAAAAAAAATTACACAAAAATTTATTGATACCAATATATTTTTTTAAAGGTCAAAAGTTGACCTTTAAGGTCAAAAAAACTTTTTTTATCAAAAATTAATTTTGCTGTTAAAAATGTTTAGAGCAACCCTTAAGCTTTAAAAAAATACATAATTCATTGTTTTATGTGCTATAATAAGGGAGAAATAATTTTTTTTCAAATGCTGGTATCAAGAAATTTGACAATTTTTCTCAACTTTGACAGGTTATAACTTTTGAGCTATTCAAAATTGAGGGCTGGGAAGTGTCTCATTGTTTTTCTCTCATTGAATTCAACCTGTATACCAATTTTCATCAAAATCGGTGATGGTGACTTAAAATTTCCCCCAAAATTGGTTGATTTCATATGGAATGACCCTCAAGTAAGTAAGTAATAAGGAATTTAGCTATGAGATGGATGGGCATTGGCTTAATTCAGTTGAAGATGAGAAGGAGTAGTAGTAGATAGGCCACTGAATTTTTCAAAGCAATGTATTGAGGCAAAAAATAGAGCAAATAGGGTGCTAGGTTACATTAAAAGGAATGTTAGCTACAAGAGTAAGGAGGTTATTCTTAAACTATATAAATTTTATGTCAGGCCACATTTAGAGTACTGTATACAAGCATGGTCGCCACATTTTAGACATGATATAAACTTGTTAGAATCAGAGAAAGGAGGGCAACAAAAATACCATCCCTAAAGCACCTTGAAAAAAGGTGTGTGAGGAGAGATATGATTGAGCTTTTTAAAATCTTTTCTGGGATGGATAAATTGGATTTCAGCAAGTTATTTGAGTTAGAAGGTAGTAATAGAACTAGAGGTCACCACTTAAAGATTAAAAAACAGAGGTGCAGACTGGATGTTAGAAAATATTTTTTCACTAACAGAGTGGTGGACTATTGGAATAGTTTGCCATCTGAGACTGTAGACAGCCCAAACTTGAATTTTTTCAAGCGCAGATTGGATGATTATATGGAGATGGAGGGTTAACTTCTTACTTTTTGTCATGGGGGGTATGTTTCTTGACTCATTCTTGTGGATGCAGTTTCTTTTTATTGTATATTTTGGGGGATTTTGATTTTGACAGACTCCTATGGAGGCTTTAAATTATATATTGTAGATGCATGGTCTGACATAATCCTATGGATTGTTTAAATTGTATATTGTGTGTGAGAGGGGATATGATTGAGCTCTTTAAAAATTTTTCCGGGATAGATAAATTGGATGTTAGCAAGTTTTTTGAGTTAGATGATGGAAATCGGACTAGAGGTCACCACTTGAAAATTAAAAAGCAAGGGTGTAGGTTAGATTTAAGAAAATATTTTTTCACCAATAGAGTGGTAGATTTCTGGAACAAATTGCCGCGGAGGGTAGTAGGTAGTCCAAATATAAATGTATTTAAGAGTAGGTTGGATGAGTTTATGGGAAGGGAAGGTTGTGATGGTTCCTAAGTTTTGTATATATTAATATTGTTTGTATATATCTATAGCTGCATGATTTAGTTCTTGACAAGCCTTGATTGGCGATACCCTTGTTTCTGGACGCAATCCTCTGGATGTAGTTTTCCTGGGAGTTTGGGTGCCTTAAAAAAAAGGCCGTTTGACTTGGATGACCTATGATGAGCCCTTGTGGCTTTTGTCATCTGTTATATTATATTGTGGGGGACTTTGATTTTGTCTTCCCCTGGTGATGGTGCTTTTTGTGGGCAGGTTTTGATGGAGGCGGATGACCTTTGATAGGCCCTGGTAGCTTTTGTCATCCGTGAAATTATGTTATGTTATGTTATGATCTGACAAAATTCTATGGATGCATTATGTGTGTGGGATTTGATGGACATGGATGACCTTTGATAGCCCCTTGTGGCTTTTGTCATCCATGAAATTATGTTATGAACTACAGAACACTGAATGAATCCTTTTGGAGCCATTAAAAAGTACTATGGTTTAACTGGCCAAGATACTCTTTGAAAAGAAACTTGCACATGATATCAAATGTAACCCAAAACATTTTTGGAGCTTTATCAGAAGTAGGACCAAAGACACCATTCCAAGGTGTCGTAGGGCAGTCACCAGATAGCCCCTTAAAAAATCAAAAAAAATCCAAGGTGTCTTTGTGAAAGAATCTGAAATAAATATGCCAGTTTTTAGTGAAGGGTATGACAGGCCTATCTTGGAAAATATTGAAGTTACCTTAGAAGTTGTTTCAGATTTATTAAGGAAGACTAATATTAATAAATCTATGGGATCAGACGGAATCCCCCCAAAGTTTTTAAGTGAATGCTATGTTGAACTTGAAGTTCACAATAACAATGTTAATAAAAGAATCCTTGGAAAATGGAATTTTTCACACCTTGTGGAAAGTTGCAAAGATCTGCCCTATCTTTAAAAAAAGTGACAAGTTAGATCCTCTTAACTCTAAACCGATATCCCTTACATGTATAGTATGTAAAATGTGCGAAACCATCATTAGAGATGAGTTAATTGAACATTTAGAGTACAATGGTATCCTTAGTAGAAAACAGCATGGTTTTAGGAAGAAGCTTAGTTCAATAACAAATCTCCTCGAGTATTTGGAAGCACTGACAAAAGCAGTTGATCTTCAAATACCCATTGATGTTAACTACTGGCTTTTGTCATCCGTGAAATTATTATGTTACTTGGACTGTAGAAAAGCTTTCGACACTGCCCCACAAAAGTCTATTGACTAAATTGTATTTTTACAGTATTAGAAGTAGTGTGTTTGAATGAATCAGGGATTTTCTTGCTGATAGAAAACAATTTGTAGAAGTTAGAGGTCAGCATTCCACTCAGCTAGCAGTAATATCAGGAGTTCCTCAAGGGTCTGTCCTTTGGCCAGTCTTATTTTTGGTTTTTATTAATGACTTGGTAGAAGAACTTGAATTCCCAGCCATAATGTTTGCGGATAATGCAAAGATTTTTGTTAAAATTAATTCTGATGAAAATATTGAAACTATGAAGAGGGACTTCCAAAAACTTCAGAAATAGAGTGAGAAGTGGATGTTAGAATTTAATCCAGATAAGTGTACAATAATGCATATTGGACATAGGAACCCTGGAATATCTTATACACTAAATGGAAGAGAAATTAAATCAACAGAGAGGGAAAAAGACCTAGGAGTTCTCATTGAAAAGGACTTAAAGCTACCCCAACATATTGGAAATATAGAGAAATTTTGTATATATGGACATTGAAATTTGTTGCACACTATATTGTTCTTTGGTCCGGCCACGCCTTGAATATGCTGTCCAAGCATGGTCCCCTTATTATAAGAAGGATATTGAAGAACTTGAAAAAGTTCAAAGAAGGATGACCAAGTTGGTACCAGATTTGAAAGAGTTACCCTAGGAGACTAGATGTAAAAGACTGGAAATAACTTCACTACAGCAAGAAGACTTTGTGGAGACCTGATTGAGGTATACAAGATGATTCATGGTTTTGAAAATGTTGATATGAATGACTATTTTGAATTCAATACTAGTAACACAAGAACAAATACTTATAATAAAGTAAGGAAGCTGGAACATATCAGAACTGTTACAAAAGCAAATGCATTTAGTATTTGTGTTGTCAATCCCTGGAATGATCTCCCAGAGTATGTTGTCAGTGCTCCATCAATAAGTGCCTTCAAGAAGAGACTTGACAATCACTGGAACCAAAGTAACTAGTCATATGAATGATACTGGGAATGTCTTAATTTAGTAATATTTGTGATATGTGAGCAGATCGAGAAATTTTTCTATTTTTGTTTTTATACAGAAACAAATCATTATATAATGATAATAGCAACTAGGATCAAAGTGACTAATCAAAAGGAAATTCAACATTTAATTTAAGTATCTGAAGGAAGTGGACCTGTAACAGTTACAACTGTGATGATTTAAACTACTAATGTCCAATACTGTGTAAAATAAGTTAAGGTGGGACCTAAACAAGACAGTCTTATTCTCTCACTAATATCAAATAGGTAAGTAAAGAAACGCATAACTCTGGAAAGAAGATGTGGAATCTGATTAATAAACTAAGGGGAGTTAACCAAAGAGAAGTGAAGCAAACTGGAGTTTATGATGAATAAAATAAGATAGATTGGGAATAAGTTACTGGAAAAATGCTAGAATTCTGGAACACAGTATACAGGAAGCACCCAAATGAGATCAAGGAAGAATGGAATGATAAGTTTAAATTTTTTTTAAAACTTACAAATGTAATCCCATGATTATAGACATCATAGTAACAATGTATATAGAAGACACTACTGAGCTGTATGTGGGACCAAGAAAAGTTGGAGAAGTAGAGGTAAGCAGTAGAATACATCAAGGTTGCATAGGTTCCCTCCCCACTGCCCTTTATGTTACTTATGTTACTTATAATAATAATAATAATAAGTATTTACAATGTGCTCTTCATGACTGTTAGCCCTCCCAGAATGCAGGTTGTATAGTGAGTGTAGAGAAAGTTTACAGGTGAGAGAAGGCAATTCTGAAGAGATGAGTCTTCAGGAGATGTTTAAAAGAGGCAAGGGAGGGAGAGGATTGGATTTCGGTAGGAAGAGCATTCCAGAGTCTAGGAGCGCAAACAGAAGGAATGGTCACCCATCAAGCAGAGATCAGAATGAGGAGTGTTCAGATGGGAGCGAGGTTAGACTGGAGTGCCCAAGGAGTTTAATGATGAGAGATAAGGTGGAGCCTTGAGGTTTAAGGCCTTGTAGGTGATGAGAAGAATTTTATAGTGGGTACGGAAGCAAATAGGTAACCAGTGTAGCTCCTGTAACAGAGGCATTGAAAGAGAGAACTGGGGGCGGTGAAGGAGGAGCTGGGAAGCATAGTTTTGAACTAGTTGTAGGGGGTGAAATGACAAAGAAGGGAGATTCACTAGAAGAGAATTGCAGTAGTTAAACGTGAGGTGACGAAGGCACGAATAGCAGTCTCAAGGCTTCATCAATCAAAATGGGATCAAACACGTGAAAAGTTGCGGAGGAAACTAAGGGAAGACTTACAGATAAAATTGATGTGTGGTTTAAACGAGAGTTGCTCATCAAAAATAACACCAAGATTACTGACGGTAACAGAGAAGGTGACATTGGTTTCCCCAAGGTTAATGGAGGGGATGAGAACTTTAGATTTCTCCACCATCGAAGGGATACTAACAAGAGAACTTCAGTTTTATCCTGGTTAAGTTTGAGAAAGTTGGCAGACAGCCATTCGTTTATGGAGGTATAGGCTGAAAGCAGCTTGGTAATTGATTGAGAGAAGGACCCAGGGGATGAGGAAAGGTATATCTGAGTGTCATCAGCATGGAGGTGGAAGGACATGCCCAAATCGTGAATAAAGGAGCCAAGAGGAAGTAAGTAGATGCGAAAGAGGAGGGGAACAAGGATCAAATCCTGAGGCACCCCAAAATGAATGGATGTGGGCTCGGAGGAGAGGTTATTGAGCATGACTGACTTAGTGTGGGAGGAGAGGTATGAGCGGAACCAATCAAGTGCAGTGCCCGAGAGACCAATGAAAGTGTGAAGATGATCAAGGAGGACAGTGTGGTCGATGGTTTCAAAAGCAGAGAAGAGGTCTAGAATGGATGTACAACCCCTCTCAGTTGCTCTACATTAACTGTCTGAAACATTAAGAAGAACGGTTTCAGCAGAGTGCTTCACTTCGAACCCTGATTGGTACATTTCATTGATATTGCAGTTAGAAATATGGTCATGAAGGTGAGAGAAAACCACTCTCTCAAGGATCTTAGAGAGCAATGAAGCTGTGAGATAGGGCGATAGCTAGATGGTTCAGACGGGTTAAGGTGTGTTTTTCTAAGGATAGGATGAATTGAGGCATATTTGGAGGAAGAAGGAACCACCCCTGTGGCAAAAGAAGTGTTAAAAAGATGAAGAATCAGTGGGAAGACAGCAGGGAGAATTTGGTGGAGGAGTTTGGGTGGAAAGACGTCCTTAGGTGATCCAGATTTGTTAGAGCGTGAGATCAGGGCATTTACTTCCTCAGAGGATGCCTGAGTGAGGACTTTAAGCGGCAATGGATTATGATCAGGCAGAACAGCATAGGCTTGTTCAGATGACTGGGGTAGTATGGTGTGAAGGTTAATAACTTTATCTGAGAAAAATTTAGAAAGAGTAGAGGGGTTGATGGAGGGAGAGGTGGGGGAAATGGGGCTAGGTGAGGAAAGATGAGAGAGGTGAAAGATAGTCCAAGGGTCATTCTTGCTTTCAGACAAAAGTTTGCATGAATGAGCCTCGCACGCTGATTTTAATTTGGAAGAATAAGTCAAAGTAGCAAGGCGATAGGAGAGGGAGGTTGTGTCCTGCCCATGGGAGCGTGCTTTTCAGAGGGCTTGTTCATGAGCACATAAGGACCTGCTTGAACAAAGGAGTTCCATGGTGAACCGAGAGACGTGGTGATGGCGGTTTGAAGAAGGAGTGATAAAGGGGCATGCATGTCAAGGCAGGCAAGTAATGATTGGTGCAGAGAGTTTAAGGTTTGATCAGGTGAAGCAGTAGTATCAATAGGAGGTAGGGCAGAAACAACATTGTTAAAGAGAGAAGAGATAAATGAGAGCCATATGGGTTATAGAAGCAGTAAATTCTATATTCCAGTGCTGCTTTTTTTTTCAGATGATGCACTCATATTATCAAATAGTAGAAAAGACATGGCACAGATGATAAGCCTAGTTATGGAGGAATCGGCAGTGTACGCTTTAAACATCAACAAATAGAAGAGCCAATGCATGATTATGAATTGGAAAGAACCCAAGCCAGAAAAGATCAATGATATAGAAGTTGTTCAAGAAATTAGATATCTAGGAATTATAATTATAGGAAATATATGAAAAAAACATAAAGAAAATAAAATTGAAAAGGCAAGGAAAATGTCAAACATGGCATTCTCTGTGATGGAGAGATCGTGCAACAAGGTCCTAATAGGAAAAACATATTGGAAGAGAGTATTATTACCAAGCATACTCGCAGGAGGAGCAGTGGTGGAATGGAACAAAACCGAACTAGAAAAACTACAAAAAATAGAAAATAAAGTGTGGAGACATGTGCTGGGTGCTCCAAATTACACTGCAATGGAGGCATTAAGAGGAGAAATAGGAATTGCCACAATGGAAGAAAGAGATATAAAATTAAATTATACAAAATATGTGGTGAAAGGAAACAATGAGTTACTAAAAGAAATTTTGGAAGAGATGAAAGAAAATAATAAAGGAAACCAATGGCTAAGTACGGTAAGAGGATATATGAAAGAACTAAACATAAGAAGTATGGAAGAACTGAATCAGTTGAAGGAAGAAAGTATAAAGGAGAGTGTAAGGAAATGTAGAGAAGAGAGATGAAGGTTAGGTATGGAGGGAAAATCAACACTGAGTACATATTTTATGAATAAGAAGGTAATCAAGCGGGAAAATATATATGAAAAACTCATTTAAGGCCCAAGTTAATGTTTAGATGCAGAACCAACTCACCAGCTAAATTGGAGGAAGAGGTTTACAGGAGGGGGGGAAAAATGTGACCTCTGCAACTGAGGAGAGCAAGAGACATTTTGACACTTCCTACTAAATTGTGAAGGACTAATAGACATATAGAAAGTATACTACTATAGGAAACACCACATTGGAAAAAGTGCTTTTGTTCAAACCCAACAAGTGAAGAAGAAGTAGAAAAATACACATTATATATCAAAGAACTATGAAAAACTAGAAAAAGAATGATCAAAATAGCCCAAAACTTGCCCTAAATGTAAATAGGAATTAAAGTTATTGCGCTGCCATTGCAAAGGCCTTAGCGCACCCTACATCTGTATCTGTTATAGATTTTTCTATAATGAACAGAAAGTATGGCGAGGTAGATGAAGGCATATGTATTGATGTAGATCAGGAAATAGGGATCCAAACTGACCATAAAGCTATAATAGTGAAAGTAAAATGGGACCCTGTATGGGAAAAGAAAAAGGGAAAGCAGAGAAATATATGGAAGAGAAAAGGGGTGGATTGGGGAGCATATGAAAATGAAATGGAAGAAGCAAGCATTGGCAGGAGTAACAATCTCTGAGGATATGAGGGTAAATTATATGCAATTGGAAGGGAAAATAAAATAGGTGGCGATGCAAAAGATTGGGAAAAATGGATCCGAACTGGAGGGAAAAGGTCAAGCAAGGGGTGGTGGAACAAAGAAATGGATAAAGAGTACTTAACTAGGAGAAAGATGAACAATCAACTAAGGAAACGAAGGCAAAGTAGAAAGAGAGGGTTGAGGCAGAACAAGTGGAAAGGATGGAATTAGAATATAGGAAGCAAAAGCAAAAAGTTACACAAGTAATCTGGGATGCAAAGATCAAAGAGGAGGAAGAGGAAAAAATAAGACAGTGTAGCAAGTTGGGTGTAAATGACTGAGAAAGAGAGCAGTGGAGTTATCTGAGGAGGTCCTTGGAAAGCGACAAAAGTGAGGACAAAGTAATAATCCACAGTATTCACAGTAGAAACCCGGGTAGGAGGCTGTTCAGCCTTTGAGAACTGACTCATCATTGGGTTTTGAAATCAGAGTTATCCTTCTCTTAGGTGGACTGCCTGCCATGACTACGAGCTCCACCTATCCTTCCCCACCCTGATGCCCAGGCACGAAGATAACCTCCCTAGTAAATACAGTGGTGTTACAGTGTCACTGTTTTCACCTTTTTCGCTTTTTGGATTTTTTGTCACTATGTAATCTATATTACTACCTCAGGAGGAATCATAAAAATCATCATTCTAAGGGCTTGGCAATCCCTAGGTGCCTGAGCTTTTGTTCATTTGAACACTGAACAGGTTTCTTTGTATTAACATTTACATTTCATTCTGTTAGGATTTGTGCAAATTATTTTTAGCTTATAACATTTAGTCAATAACTATTAGCTGACATTTTTAAAAGATTACAATCTTTAAACTGATATTAGGTAGGTATACAATTCCATACAGTCCTTATATTAGCCCTCCAATTATAAAATAACAATAATTAATTATAATATTTCATTTTTCAGATATCTACATATATTTTACTTAATCTGTTTCAATTGACAATTACATTACACTTAGTGAACCAGAAAATGTGCTAAAAAAATATAAAATTTAGAGAAGAGTGGCTTGATTGCAAGAACAAGGAAGGACAGTGAGTGGCGCAAAGTTAGTGATAGTGTGGTGGGTAGTGCTTTGTGCATTGTATGTAACCAGAAACTTTCCTTTAAAGGAAAGCAAGCTTTATTGGACCACAGCAATAATAGCAAACATATAAAGAATAGTAAAGGAACTCCCAACCAACAGAATTTAAGTATTTCTAAAATTCAAGATTCAAGCAATGAAAAGACTCTTTTTAAGCTTTTTTCGTCAAAAGACTCCATTATGAGAGCTGAACTTAAATGGTGCATTCTTGAGGTTATGAGAGAGATAATCCGGCCAAGGATTGCGAAGATGCTGGAGATACATTTGCAGAGCTTTTTTCCCCCGATTCAAAAATTGCTTCTGAATTTAAACTTGGTAGATGCAAGTTTTCATACATGGTAACTGAAGCATTAGAACCATATTTTAGAGAAAAAAAATGCTTGAAAGTCTTGGAGATTCATACTTTTCCTTAATGTATGATGAAACTACCAATGCGTCAAAAAAAGAAAGAAATGCAAGTAATGGTCCAATACTGGTCAGAAAATTTGAAAGAAATCAAAAGCAATCATCTGGAATCATTTTTCATTGGTCATTCTAAGGCAGAAGATTTAAAAAGTGCATTGATGAAGCAATCGATAATGCATCACATCGAAGAGTGAAAATTTTGGCATTTGGTAGTGATGGACCAAATGTCAATAAAATGTTTTTAAACTTTTCAATGAAGAGGCTAAAGAAATTACTGGAAAGTGTGGTGGGTATAAGTACTTGTAATTTACAAATTATACATAATGCATTCCAGAAAGGAATTTCAGGTTCTAGTAATATGGAATGTATTGACTTTCTAGATAATATTCACAAGGCTTTTTATATGGCCCAGCCAATTTGAAGATTTTATGTCAATTCAGGAGGATTTAGATTTACCAAAACATGCATTTATTGATCATGTTTCTTCAAGATGGCTGACTTTACAGCCTGCTGTTGAGAAGGTTTTGGAGCAGTGGCCAGCCTTCATTAAATACTTTAATATCTTTGCTCTGCTTAAGTCAAAAGCTCTCCTTTTCAAATGATATATATAAACATATATCAAAATGTTTAAAGAGTAGTACTTTGAAAGTTAGGCTACATATTATTGTGTCTGCAGCAGTTATTTATTAAATTTTTAAAAAAATTTCAGTTTGCCAATCCATTAGTTCATATGGTATATAATGAATTAAAAGCACTAGTCATGGAGATTTCTAACAGAATATGTACATCTAGTTTCATGTCTGATGTAAAAAAAAATTTCTCACTTTTATCAGAAGGCCTATCTAATGTGAATAACTTATGTCAATGAAAAATATCCATCTTGGTCTGCAATCATCAATTTTGAAGGATTTAACAGATAATGATATTCAAAGTATTAAAAAGACGTATATACAATTTTACAAGGCTTCAATACTACATTTGCTATCTATGTCTGCTCTTTCTTCTGATAGTATTTTAAAATATGTTGGATATTTAGCTCCAAATAGAATATCATCTCCTAACAGCACAAATGCTATATTAAAAATAGCTAGTTCTCTGACATTTGAATGCCTTTGAGATATATTATTTGATGAGTGGAGATTGTTGCAAGCTGAAGAACTACCCAGTGCTTCTGCTCATGCCAGCATTGATCACTTTTGGGGAGGAATATTTGAAACAAAAAATACTCCAGATGAAATAAAATTTCCTAATATCTCTTAAAATTGTAAAGTGCTGCTTGTCTCTGCCACATGGGCAAGCTGCTATTGAAAGGGAATTTTCAATGTCAAAAAATATATTAACTGACCATAGAACATCCATGAGTGATAAAATGTTCAATGCCAGATTAAATATAAAGTATGCTATGAAAGTTTATAAAAATAACATAAAATTGGTCCACATGGAAAAAAAGCTCTTTGCTTTGGGAAAATCAGCAAAACAAAGCTATGAAAATTACTTAAATGAGCAAAAAAAGATAGAAGAAGAATGGAAATCAGAGGATTTGAAGCATTTAAAGGCAAAAAAAGCAAAAATTGGATGAGTTAAAATCAGAATTAAAAGAAGCAAGAAAAGAAGATATTCACCTTAGAACAACAGATAAATTTTTATAAGAAGCTGCCACGAAGCTAAGAAGAGGCTTAGCCAAAGGTGATGATGCTGAAATAGCTTTAGCTTAGTCTTTACTTGATGCCACATCTAAAAAAAAAAACAGGAAAAAAAGAAAGTCTTTGAAAGATTCTTCAATCAAAGAGAAAATTTTTAAAAAAGCAAAGTTCTTTAATATCCAACTTTTTTAAGAAAACCTAATGTATACTACCTACCTAATGTATGCTTTTTTGTACTGTTACTTTTGTTCACATATGATACAAAATGTTATTTCTTTTTGTTTGATATTTTGTACACTTACAAAATGTTATTTACTTTGTTTCTTATTTTATACTTTTTGAATAACTAAAAGCATACTTATCTAAATTGAAAGCATATCTAGCAAGAGCTCAGTACTTTTACTTATATGTAGTAACTAGCATTCTAAATTTGTAATAGTTTGTAGCTATTTTGCTTCAATTTTCAATAAGTACTGAGTTGGTTAGAGGGTGGGGTCCTGATGGATGCTTTTAATTTATATTTATGGTAAAAAAAATTGTGATGATTTTATTGCATTTGTGAATGTCACTTTTTTCACCTTTTGGGGCTAAATTTTCTGTAACACCCCTGTAAATAGTTTCAGCTTTTAAAAAGTTTCCAGACAGAGATTCAAACTGCTGACCCAAAGATTGCTGGGCAAGCACGCTAATGAAGCCAACAGAAGGAGAATGCAAGGATGAGGAAAAAATAGATACAAATTAAAGAATATTGGGGAAGAATCATTCAGGCTAGGGAGGGATGAGAAGAAATCAGAGCTAATGAGGAATTTCAGTATGCAGTACAGGAATTAAAAAATCATAAGGCAATGGACGAAGAAAGGATAGTTGGTGAATTTCTGAAATCTGGAGGAGAAAGGATGAAGGAGTTACTCACAACACTATTTCATGATATGCTAGTGAATGGATAGGTTCCTGAGACTTGGCAGAAAAGTAAGATAAATTTGATGCACAAAGGTGGTAATAAAGAAAGAAAACTGGTAGATAGCTACAAGCCAGTACCCATAATGAGTGTGATAGGGAAGATGTTTGGCAGCATCATGACAAAGAAACTGAAGGAGCGGGATGAATGTGATTAGAGATGAGCAAAATGGATTTAGGACTGAAGGAAGAGCCATAGACAATATCTATATCCTACAGAATGTAATAGAGAGGGTAAGAAAACAAGATGTTGTACTATATGTCTGCTTTCTCAATATAGAGAAAGCCTTTGATCGATTTGATAGAACAAAATTGTTTGCAAGCCTAAGAGACTTGGGGATGGATGCAAATATTCTAAATGCGATAGAAAAACTATATGAGAATAACAAAGTCAAACTCAATCTGAAAGGCATAAAAATAGGTTGGATGGTGAATGACATCAGGGTTAGACAAGGGTGTACCATGTTTCTTAGCTTGTTCAGCTTCTTCATTGAAGAACTTTTGGGGAGAGTAAAGAGGGAAGGTCAACGAGTAATGGTTGGAGATTGCATATTGACAACACTGGAATTTGCAGGCAACATAATTCTGGTTAGTGAAACAGCAGAGGATTTGCAGACTTTTGAATGTGGTGTATCAGGATGGGGAAGAATGGAGAGTAAAATTTAGTAGAGGAAAGTGCAAAATAATGATATTTGGAGAATGAAGAAATGAAGGATGGATCCTAGAAGTGGTAAATGATTATAGATACTTGGTTATGACAGTCTGTAATCAGAAGGATATATTTGAGAAGCATAAGACACAAAATTAGGTAAATATGCTAAAAATGATTGACATGTTGAGGAACATGGCAACTAAACAAGCAAATAAGTATAAAATGATAAGAGAACTGTGGAAAAGGATACAGTCCCAAGAAGCCTGTATGGGTATGAAGTCTGTAAAGTGACAAAGGCAGAATTGGAGAGAATGGAAAAGATCCAAAACAAAGTGGCAAGAATAGCACTAGGGGCAAGTCCCTATGTAGCAGTAGAGGCACTGAGAGGAGAAATGGGCTGGAGTAGGTATGAAGAGAGGGTGGCAAGGATGAAAGAAAACTATAAGTTGAGACTGCAATGGATGGAAATATAGACCTGGGCAGGCTATGTGTATGCTGCCTATGATAAGACATCTTCAGCCTTTTAATGGAGGAACAATCAAGAGTTCATTTGTATTTTGTATGATCTTCCATTTAAATAGTCTCCAATCCATTTTAAAGCACCATCCCTTATGCCACTCGTCCTTAAGTCCTCCAGCAGCAGGTTGTGTTCGATAATGTCAAACACAGCAGACAAATCAAGCATAAAGAGAACTGTAGTTCCCTTGTCATCTAGTATCATAAGGAGTTCATCTATTACTGTTAACAAGCAAGTTAACATTATACATTAGCAAATGAAATGCACCGAACTTAAATCATTGTTGAGAGGTTTGTAGTCTTTAATGAATAGAATTTTGAGTTTTTGAGCATTGAATGTTGTTTTACACTAATATTCTAAAGCTATCAATTTAAATATCATACATTTTATGGTGTGTTATTTGAAATGTCATGCATTTTATGGTGTGTTATTTGATATAAGATTTTTATTTTTTACCCAATGTTTAGTTTGGCCACCAACTAAATCCCTAGCTCAAACAGCCTTGACAATTCTGCCAATGTATGAGGCGCCAGTACAACTTGAACCTTTAAATAAATATATAGCAGCACTTTTTAGTCACTAGAAATAAGACAAATAGGGTGTTATGCTTTATCAATAGTTATTAAGGCATGGTTCCCACATTACAGGCAAGATATCAGCATTCTGAAAGCAGTAGAAAGGAGGAAAAAATAATTTTACTTTGAGGCTTAAAATGTATATTATCAATAGTAATTTACAAAAAGCTCTAGGTCTTTTCATATCTATATTTATTCATCTTTGATAGACAAAAAGAGCTACTATTTTTAATCAGTTAAGTAAATTGATAGCCGTCTATAATAGAAAATATTATGGTATCTTTTCAGGGATCCTACTGAATAGAATGATTTATTTTCAATAATTCCAAAATTATTACACAATTGAAATATTTCTATAGCTGCTTAATTTTGCTATTCATATGTGCATAAATATATAGTTAAAATGACAAGACCCAAATTTGTGGCAAATATGTCAAAGGAAGAATTAATGATGTTAACAATTGGTGAAATTGTCCAAGAATTGATCTCTTATCAAAAAGAAAATAAAGATGTGGATCTTAACAAATTAAAAACAAGAATTTCTGCAAAATATGGACTGAAATCATCGCCTCGTCTTGTTGATATAATTGCAGCTGTTCCTCAGCAACACAAGAAGCTTTTGATTCCAAAGCTTAAAGCTAAGCCAGTCAGAACTGCTTCTGGGGTAAGTTAGAAATAAAAATAAATTATAGAAGTATAGCATTTAATAGATTGAAATCAAACATTCTCATCTAAATATATTGACATGTTATGCCTGCTCTGCACTCTGAAACAATACTCAGCCATCCAGATAGACAAAAACTAACTTTCTGTGGCACTTTAAATATATTCTTTTCATATGCTAGCAATTCAACCACTAGTGCATGACTCTTTTCCTGCCTTAGTAAAGTAATACTACAAAAAAATAGTCCATAACAATCTGATGGTAAATAAAAGGATAAGTTATTCTTTGAGATAGTTATGAACATTATATCAATTATTATGTTTATGCCAAGTGTCTGAAAACTGCCTGATAGATGGGTTTTTATCATTCTCAGTGTCTTTAATGTTTTGTGGGTACATAGTATGTAAATGCTGGTATTTACTTTTATTGCCCCCATCTGTGTTAATAAAATTGCCTGCATTTCTGGATTGTTGTCTTCTTATAGACTCTTGAAGGGATAATGCCTACAGGCAAAGTTGTACTGAGGGTTTATATTTCAGTTTGGAAATGGGATGGGGGTACTTCTCATATAATTATCTTTTATACTTAATTTGTTTCTTTTAATATAGTTTATATTTCACTAATTTAAAAGTTATCTTATCACCATAAATAGTTAATTGATAAGCACTTCTTAATCACTAGATTAATCTGTGATTACTATCACTTTCTTACTTCTCACTTATTAGAAACAGGAAATTATTGTTTAGCCAATTCTTTAAGGAAATAAAAAGAATAAACATATTGCGATAATTTTTCCTTCTATCTAGTCAATTTTTCTTCTTTTCTCTTCTTTTTCCTTCACTTTCTATTGACTAAAAAAAGATGTCTGTCAACTATCACAACATTAGTTACATGGAACAAGCAAGGACCACTTAGTCCACTCAAAGGCCAGTCCCATTCTATACTAGTAGTCCTCCTTTGGACATTGTTGACACAGTTTTCTTTTCTACTCTTTTTCTTTTTATTCACCCAGCTCATGGAGTTTCTTATTGTTTGCTCCCTTCTTTGCGAGACAGTTGGCTAGTTGTTTCTTTGAAGCTATCCATTTTACCTGTTTTATTTAATGTTCTTTCAGCTGATTTGCAATCTATGAAGAATCTCACTAACATTGGTTAACTCACCTTTTTAACTGCAGAATGCAGTTAAAAATCATTGAGAAGATGCAGAATACATATTTGTGCATCATGAATTTCTGGTGGGTATATCCAAGCAGAAAGCACAAATATGTATATGTTTTTGTGTGGGTTGATATTCAATAATGATATTAGTCACAGCCAGTTTGGTTTAAAATATTGATAGATAAATTCAAACTATTCATTTTCAGCTTTGCTCAAGACAGTGCAAGTGAATTGTTTTGTATCTTTCTGATGATGTTTTCAATTCTGATAGTGAATATGATTCTAATCAGAGTGAATCTGAGACTGTATCTAATTTCCCAAGTGATCAGCCATTGGTGTCCAAATGGTAATGGGCAAAGTTCTTTCCCATTTATGTGTGATTGTGATCTATTTAGCAAGTGATGCCTTCTACATGTCCCCCATTGAGAGTCTACTTGTCTATGCACGGGAGATGCTACTTGTTCTGCACATGCACAGTTTATTATGCACTTGTACACATAGGCCTGACCTCTACCTCAGTAATCAATGGCTTTCTCTGCCCTTGTGACTGATCTTGACAGTGCCTGTGCCACCAAGAAAGGCTAATCATACCTTAAGCTATTTGGGTTTAGGGTTAGGAAACTCTTTTAAAAGGTTGATGTATCTCTCAAGCCAGTGGGGTATCTGTCCAGAACATCACCCTGGATGGTACCACCTTTGGTACTTTAGACTATTTGCAACAAAATTTTTAAAAATGTAGGTACTTTTGAAAAGGGGGCTTCACCGCACCCATAGCCCCCACAATCTAAAAAAAATAACTAATATTCCTAATTTGAAAGCCTACAGCAGATTTGAATGCATAAGGCAATTGTTAAACATTTGTCGCACCAAAGTTACCTAAATGATTAAATTTCAGAATAGCGTTACAATTAGAATAGTTATATTTGTCTTTAAGAACACCGTGATCAACTAAAAATGCATCAGTAGACTCACGATTGCACAGAACTTTGGTAAATAAATGCTCAAAATTAAGGTCGCACCCTCCTTTGCAAGTCATTTTGAATAAATGCGCTTGGGAAAAAGGATATTGCATCTAAAACTATTTGACTTACAATTGTTCTAAAAATGATGTCATGACAGGTCATGCATGCATAGGTGTGTTGCTGTCAGGCCATGCATGTCTCGGTGCTTCTTTGCCATATTGCGCATGCATCAGCAGCGTGCTGCCGGACAGAAGAGGAATGGAGACCTATTGAAAAGACAAGGGAAGGAACTCTCCAGACTTAGAAAAACTAACAAAATTTTGAAAAATATAACTTATTTTGATTAGAAAGCTATAAAACCTTGGAAATGACGGCGCTATCTTCATCATAAATTACTTCACTTTTGACTATTTGTTCCCATGCCTCTGCTCCCAAAACTTCTACAGCCCCGGCAGTATTGCATTCTACCTTTTTAGAGCACAATTGTCACACTGTAACTGTGTCCCCTGTAAGGGGCGCAGCAATTTGCCTTCCTTGCTGCCGTGCTGACAGGACTCTGCGCCCCATCTGGCCCCAGCTTAGCATCTTCTCCTTCCTCCAGACATCCAGTGTTTCTCTCCCTACTTCCTCACTTCCCCTATAACCTCTCCTACAACTTTCTCTGGTCAGCTTCTATTTTCACAAGGTAGATGCTGACCTTCTTCTCAACCAACTATCCCAAATCAGGGCTGAGGGCGGGGGGGGGGGGGAAGGGACAATATTCCCTAAGCCCTGAGCTCCGGTTTGGGATGGTGGGTTTTTAACAACCTGCTTCATCTCCACCCATACCTTCCTCACATCCCCTTTCCTTCTCACTTCACACTATCAATTTTATGCTGTGTGCAAGGTGGAGCCGCCATGCTGAAGGGTTGCCAGGACACCAGGTGGGAGGGGTGGCCTTAAATGGCAATACCTGGCTCTGCCAGCCCAGTACGCACCACTTGCAAAGCGGGCTACGGCAAGGGGTGATTAGCGTCTCCATCCCATAAAAAAATTAGGGTCACCATGCCCAATGATGATAAAATAAAAAAAATCTCCACTCAATTTCCCCCTGTCCACTGTCAGAGCCGCCCTTAGGCAGCTCATAAAAAAATGGAGCCCCCCCCCTCCCCTCTGCTCTTGCATGGGACCCTCCAAATTTCTTTAACTGGAGAGGAGGCTTACTCCTCTCCTTCACCTACAGATGTAGGGACTCCCTCTCACCCCCGTGTATGGAGGTGCCTTTGGGTACCTCCCTCTTTCCAGCAGCAGTCATCCCTTTACTTTTCAAGGGGACTGCCAAGAAAGACAACAGGCAGTCCATAGCCGACCGCTCCCCATTGTAATGGCTCGGTAGGGAAAACCCCCTTAGGGAGGGAGTGAAGATGGACCCATCGGCCGCTTCTCTCCAGAGACCTGCTGGTTCGTATACTAACTTTTGCGGGGGGTCAAGGCTTATGCCTCCCCATACTCAACTTGTTACACCACTGCCAATGGGACCTGTGATGTCCTGGGGGGATGGCCAAATGGAGTTCCCTCTCCTCCCCTGAGATAGACATGGTCCTTGAGGAAACCCAGCCTCAGACAGTAGGGCCTTCCATGGGGACAAATCCGGGCTCGGCGCCAAGCACTGAACTTCTAGTCCGCCCCTATGCAAGGTCCTCCTCAAATGGCTTGGGTATATCCAAAGCACTACAAGGAGGAAAGGGATCTCCTCCTCAGACTGGGGGCCCTGCGACCACCAGGACCTTCTCTATCTCAGAGAAGGACCTTGCTGAGGCCAGTCCGCTGGTCCATCTGGCCTGAGGACTCCTGCCGGCACAGGGGAGAAGTGAGTTCATTCCCCACCCTCCTCTCCTAAAAAAACAAAACAAGAAAAAGACTAAAAACACTAGGGGCTCCTCTCCATCCGCAGGGGCTACAGGGATGGATGGGTCTGCTGCCACTTGGGTAAGCAACCAAGCCAAGATCGACACATCTGGCCCCTCTGTCCCCCTCCCCCCTGGGTGCGGAGCCCTTGACTAAGACCAAAAGTGCTAGTGTGCGGAGCGGAGCCTTGATTACATCGGGGCCCCTCATTCAGAGACTACCCAGCGTTTTCAAGCCCACTGACTTAAAACGCTTCCTGGTTATTTGCTCTACTGATGCCAACATGTTGCCTAAGTGCAACATGATCCATCAGATGAGAGCTTTAGTTAGTGTGTTTGGTAGAGAGCCAAAGGTGACCCATTTCTCGGATGGGAGCCTTTTAGAAAATGCGTCAAATCCCTCCAAGGCGCCCATAATTAGTGCCCTTCAGACACGATGGTATGCTGTAGCGGGCCGAAAATCTAGACTAACCCGCGTTCCAACCTTATCCTAGGATTTATGGACCCTGAGAACCCTGAGGAAGAATTGATACAATTTGATATACAGTCCTTTACTTTACAAAAAAAATAGTTATATTTACAAAAAAAAAATAGATAAACACCAGTGCACATTCAAATAAATATTTTATACAATTGTAATTTTCTCAACCGAAAACAAAATAAAGTATGACAGGCGCAGAGAACAAATGTCAACAACCCAACCAAGGTAGACACAACAAATCAATCACAACAAAAGGAGCTCCCGAACAACAAGGGGCACAGGGCTATTTCTTAGTGCTGGGGGGGTGAGGGGGGTGGTAGTAGCAGTCTTGTCAAATAAGAAGGGGCACAGGCTCATCAGCCAATGCAGGTAGGCAGTGCAGGGCCTGCCCTCTGTTCCAGGGCTGGGCTAGGTAGAGCACTCCCCTTGAGAATTCTTCTTAAAGTGTGTAAAAGCTTCCACTCTGTAGAAGAGATGATACCCCCCATTTACAATTTATTTATCATAAAGGGAAGGGAAAACCAACAAGTGGGCACTCAACCTGAGGAAATTCTGTTAATTTCTTACCTCTAAGTGAACATCCACGTGCACACGATAAATTCCCGCTTATAACTTTTATAATTCTAGATATTTACTGTTATGCTTTATAACTGATTTAACAAAATATATCTATCGTTAAATTATAACAAAGTAATATCTCTTAAAAGAGAATACAATTGGTTAACATTATTCCTAAATAAAATCGAAAGGAAAATTATACCCACACACTCACACAGGGGTAGGGAAAGATATATGTAAAAGGGGGTGGGAGAATGGCCCTACAGACACACACACACACCACTCCCCCACAATGCCTGTGAGTGTGATGCCGCACTCTACCATGAACTTTATGAAAGGAGTAGTTTATGCGAGGGAACTCTTGGACTACTCCATAGAGGACATCACCTCAGAGCTAGCCGACCATTGGTCAAGGTCAAATGTGTTATGATAAAACAGGGAGGGGCCTCGAGACCCACCCCTACACTCTTCATTACAATCGACCGTGACAAGCTCCCTGAGTCAGTGTGTGCCCATTGGTATCGCTAACGCGCAAAGGCATTCATGCCACTACCGCGGAGGTGCTATTACTGCCACCGCTTCAGCCATACTAATCGGTCATGTTGATGTGCAAAGTCGGGGTTGCCTGAAACCTGTGTAAGTTGCTTCAAGGCCACACACAATAAGTCCAAATCGTGTGTGGCCATGTGTGTCAATTGCGGGGAGCCGCACCTCGCTTCTTCGAAGCAATGTGGTGCATATCTCCTTGCGAAGGAAATCCTGGCCATTCAAGCTCAGGATTTTCTTTCATTTCGCGAGGCTAAAGACTTGGTCCTGGCGGGCCCGGTGCTACCCGGAACGTCCTATGCCTCAATGTTGAAAAGGACACCCTCTGCTCCTGGCCCCTCCAGGCCTACAAGTACGGTCATTTCCGCGCCCATTCGGAACCCTTTTTTGGGTTCTAGCCACTCCGGGCGCTTCTCTGGTAAAGCTGGCGGCATACCCATCCCGGGCTATAACCAGGGCTCTCCCCCTTCCCCCAGCATGACTATTTCCCGTAAGGTGAAATGGCCACATGCCTCCACCGAGTCGTTAGACTCAGGAAGCAACACCCCTGAAGTTGGTTGCCAAGCCATCTTCCAAGGTTCCTAAAGCTGCCCCCTGAAAGAGGGACAGCAACAAAGGAGCTTCGGCTCCTTCGCCCATGCCCAGTAGTGGGCTGGGTGGCTTCGAGATGGTAGATCCTCAAAAAGAGGGCCCCCTCCCACCTCCGAAGCTGCCCCGCCCGCCTAAAGTTTTGAGGCGGAGGGAGGAAAAGACTTGCATGGCGAGCCCAACCTCCCCCAATAAGTCATCGAAGGCGTCAGCGCATTGTCCGGCCAACAACGCCCGGAGTTCTGCCTCCGAGAGGCGTATGGCCATTGCCATGAGGGTCTTCTCTTCGAAAAGGGCCCCACATCTCCGAGCTAGGCCTGGAGGACATATTCCTTCAATGGAATTGCCGCGGACTCTTGGCCAACTGGGAGGAGCTGCGGAAGCTCGTCTCCCCCCATTTCCCGTTTGCTATCTTTTTGCTGGAGACCATGTTGGGTGCATGCTCCCTGCCCACCCTCCCGAGTTTTTTTTTGTTTATTATAGAGCCCATTTGGCAACTGCAAACCCTCCCGAGGTATAAAGGTTTTGCGACCCCACCACCATAGGATGTGGGCTGAGCGGGAGGATGTGCGATTTACACCCGGCATGATGTCTCCATTTTTCTCTTCGCTTTAGATACCTCATTTAAGGGAGTAGCTGTGCAGCTGCACCTGGATAGGAGGTATACTGTTATTTCCGCGTACATTCCACCGTCAGCCGACTTCTCGGGGGACCTCCGCGCGTCGTGGCACCGTTGTCGAGGCCCTTTCTCTTGCTTGGAGATCTAAATGGTAGACACCCCCTCTGGGGAGACTACTCTATTAATCCCCGTGGTCAAATCCTTGCCGACCTGATCGACGAGCTTGAGATGGGTGTCCGAGAACCGTTTCATTTTACTGCCTCGATTTATCTTTGTGCTCTCCGATGTACAGCCTGATTTCGATTGGCAGGTGGTCGATGACCTTCACAGAGTGATCACCTTCCCGCCCTGGTGGTGCTTGGCGCGGTGGTCTGCATTTCAGGAAATGACTGAATTCTCTACCTCAGTCAAAGAGTTTATGTCGGTAGATGAGGCCGTTGAGTTCTCGGGCAACCTCATCGCCGCGGGCCTAACTACTATTCCTAGAACATCTGGCCATTTTGCACGCCGACCACTCCCGTGGTGGTCAGCCGAGTGTGAGACGGCCCTCGAGCAGAAGAGTTATGTCTACATGTTCTATAAGCGCCGCACGAACGATTTCACTATAGGTGAATTTCGAAGCACACCCGCCGCTCTTCTTGGCGGGCATACGTGTCTTCACTTAACGGGAAGACCCTTCTAGCAGAGGTGTGGAAATGAGTCAAAAGGATTCGGGGCAAGTTCTCACAGGACCCCCTCACGTTTTCCAGGAGAATGGGACCGCAATCTCGGACCCCGCGTCCGTGGCGGAAACCCTTGTGACTGCTTTTTCCTCATTCTCTAGCCGAGATGCTGCTCCGCCCGCATTCAACGCTGGACTTTATCTCCAGAGGCGGAGAACCCTTCAACGACAGATTTACTCTGAACGAGTTGGGTTCCGCTCTTGCTTCATGCACGGACACCGCCCATGGTCCGGACGATATCCCCTGTGCCATACTTGGACACCTGGGTGAGCAAGGCCTTTCTGTTAATTTGTTCAACAGGATCTGGGTGGAGGGTCTCCTCCCGGATTCCTGGCGAATCGCTATTGTGCTCGCCTTTTGCAAACCGGGGAGAGATCACTCTACTCCAGCCGGTTTCCACCCAACTCTCTAACCTCTTGCAGGTGCAAGTTGATGGAGAAATTGGTAAATGTTAGATTAGCCTTTTTTTCTGCACAGCGGAGGCCATCTGTCTTCTGCACAGTTCCTGCTTCTGCAAGTTCCACTCCACGTTGGATACTCTGCTCCAACTGGAAAATGCCGTCTGCGAGGCCTATTTTCATAGACAGCACTATGCTACAGTGTTTTTCAATCATGGAGACTCTCCACACGATGGGGGCAAGGGGACGGCTAATCTTTATATCTGAATTTTTTTGAGATTGTCGATTCCGCGTATGTGTGGGGGGAGCCCTCTCCGGCCCAATGGAGCAGGAAGAGGGTGTCTCACAGGGAAGTGTCCTCAGTGTCACACTCTTTGCCCTGAGCATCAACGGCATCACCTCGGTGCTGCCGGAAGATGTTCTCGCTATGCTCTACGTGGACGACCTTTCGATCTCTTTTTGCGCGGCCCAGATGCCAACTCTGGAGCGTCGACTCCAACAGGCATTGAACCGCGTCCCTCGCTATGCCGAAGCGCACAGGTTTCGGTTTTCCTTGGCCAAGTCTAAGGTGGTGCACTTCTGCCGCCATCCACGGCTCCACCCTGACCCAGACTTGTTTCTTAATGGGGTACGCCTGGAAGTGGTTGAATTGCACCATTTCCTTGGTCTTGTATTTGGCCGACGCCTCACCTGGGACTCTCATATCTGCAGCCTTAGGGTCTCTTGTACCCGTGCCATGGATATTCTTTGTCCATGACATTCAGTGTTTGGGGTGCTGATAGGGATACTGCCTTACTTTTTTATCGATCCATTGTTCGTTCGAAGCTCGACTACTGATGTGAGTTTTATGCATCCGGAGCTGAGCGTGTATTGCGGAAGGTGGACTCGATCCACCATACCAGCCTTTGCCTGGCTACCAGTGCCTTCTGCACTTGCCCCATTGAGCCTACTAGTCGATGCTGGGGAGATTCCACTCGCTATACACTGTACACAGTGCATTATTCGCCTGTACGCGCGAGCCCGGCGCCTCCTTCACTTGCCAACAGCCCTCACTGCATCCGCAGCTGATTTCGACGGTGCTTATGCCGCCGAGAGACGCCAGTTTACCTTAAGCCTTTTGGGTTTAGGGCTAAGAAACTCCTTCGAGAGCACTAGGTATAGCTTTCGCGCCGGTGTGGCGCCCCTGGTTCTGCCTAGGACACCACCCTGTTGGGTACCACCTTTGGCTATTTGTCGCCACACTTCTACTCCCAAAGCTTGTACAGCGCCAGGATTATTGCGTTCGACCTTTTTGGAGCACACCTTGTGTCACGCTGAAACCGTGTCAGTGTATACAGATGGTTCCAAGTCCCAAAAGGGGGTCGGCTTCCACGCTGTATCCCCTCTGTTTGAAGTCAGTGGGGCTCTGCCAGTCGCTGCGTCTGTCTTCACGGCTGAACTGGTTGCAATACACCACTCGGTACGAGAGATTACGCATCGTGCCCGGTAAAGGAGGACTTGTCAGAGAATATGACCCTTCTCCACTGGTCTTCTGTCCAAATCCGATGGTTTTTACCACTCTAAACGCTTTTGAACATTTGTTTCTGAGAGTAGTGGTTTTGGGATTGCAGCCCTCCCGTGGAATCCGGCTTTATGTAACTCCTGGCAAACAGTTTTTGTTGAGCCTGGGTTCCGGATGTGATCATTGAGTTCTGCAGTAATTCTGGTAGGTGTAGTTTTATGTTCTTTTGTAACAATCCGTGTAAGAGTCCTACGGTCCCTATCAGACAGTTTTGGTTTCCTTCCTGAGTTTTGCTTTGAGGAAGACATTTTTCCTTTGTCTTTATACACTGTCATTACTTTTGAGACTGTGCTTCTCGATAGGCCAACCAGTCTAGCCGTTTTAGTGATGGTAGCACCTGCCATCCGAGCTCCGACAATCAGACCTCTTTGGAAATCAAATAGATCGCTCATTTTTATAAGTTTTAATAAACTTATTTGGATAATATCTGCAAAAAACAACAATATTAGCACAAGATGATGTACTTTTATTATCAATCAACAAACATAATCATAGGCAAGGCTTAGACAGTTTAATCAATCTTCCAAACTATACTATTATAATACTAGGTGTTTCCATTATTTTGTCCACCCCCTGTATATATTTATAAATCTCTATATATATATATATATATATATATATGAAAATTAATGCAATATCGCAAGAAAAGATGAGGAATTAAACCACATTCTCCAAAGACAATTTAATTCAGAACAGTTTCGATGTATCTCACACCCTTTTTCAACTGACACTGGATAGAAAATATAAGAGAAGTGCATATAAGCAAAACACAAGGTTAGATCGTGAAAGATCCCCTCTTTTTCCCCAATCCCCTACTTGTGGCTAATCTGGGGGGGGGGGGTTAGGCCTAAACATATTGAAGGGCTGACATTTTACTTTAGTAAAATGTCAGTTGAAAAAGGGTGTGAGATACACCGAAACTGTTCTGAATTAAATTGTCTTTGGAGAATGTGGTTTAATTCCTTATATATATATATATATATATATATATATATATATATATATATATATATATATATTTTCAGTCACCATACAACAGTGATGTATACTTATGTTCATCTCATTTGAAATTGTATTTGCTCCTCAGATTGCTGTTGTTGCAGTGATGTGCAAACCTCACAGATGCCCTCATATCAGTATGACTGGGAATATTTGTGTCTACTGCCCTGGCGGTCCTGACTCTGACTTTGAATATTCCACTCAGAGTTACACAGGTTATGAACCCACTTCAATGAGAGCGATCAGAGCTCGCTACGATCCTTATTTACAAACTAGACATCGAGTGGAACAAGTAAACTAGTATTTTTATCCTTTGGGTATATTCTTGTATGTGCACATTATGTATTAGTGCATCTCATTATTGTTTAAATTTCAACATAGTTTAATTAGGTGAATTAAATTGCAGCTCCTTTGGAAGCTTTAATTCTGTAGAGTAGTTTTAGGGTATTAATTTCAAGTAATGATATAGCACTTATTGAATTATAGAAATATTTTAATAATTGTTATACATATTTGTTTCTGGAACTGTACTTACCAGGTTTTACTTATATCTATTATCTTGTATTCAGTCTATTCACATTTCAAGCAGTATATATCGACCAGCAGAGGTATATATGGTGTTTCACAGGGTTCAGTTCTTTCCTTTGGTATTCTCTTGCATTACCTTGCACTATCATTCAATTTGTATACTGATGACACACATATATATATCTTCTCTCCATACTCATTTGCTGAAACAATGCCAAGAACCTCAATCATTACAAAACTGAGGTTTTAGTGGTGGGTTCCTCTTCGGATGTAGCTTGCTGCAAATGTATTGGTCTTTTTATTAACCTTGTTTAGTCTTAGGTTGCCCTTTCAGTTAACTTAGAAACACAGGTGTCACCTACAATAGTCTATTCTCAAGGCCCATGTTGAAAATGCATACAAATCCTCTCTGCTTTCTCCATAATTTTAGCTGTAGGTGCATAAAGATCACCCTCCAAGAGTGGTTCATCCTCCCAAGGTGTCAGAGGGGATGAGGTATTATGAGACACACTTTCACCCGGGGAAAACTTCCCTCTTACCATTTGGGTGAGGTGGCTTTATATTCACCCCCTCTTGGATGACTCCAAATCTGCATTAGTGGCGGTTCACCCTTTCATTTTACAGGTGACCCATTATCAACTGCTTCCACCGAGAGTGACGTTGGAAGTAGTGTGATAGAGCCGACCTCCTTAGAATAATAAGGTTTAACAGGGCCTGTCCTGCTGTGGTCCATACTGTCCTGCAGACATGCATTTTCAGCTTGCAGGAGCCAATGTGCCTGCACCACTCTTTCCTGATGGAGGTTGGTTCGACGACCCAAGAGACTACGATGGCAGGATCTTCCATGGCAGCAAACATGGCTCAGTGCCAAGCACCGAACCCCAGGTCCACCCTTTTACAGGCTTCTTCAAAAGGAGGGAGGGATTTCCTCCCCTGACTAGTGTCCCTTTGACAGTCAAGGCCTCCATTTCAGAGAAGGATCTTACTGAATCAGTCTTTTTGAGCATTGGGGCACCCTCAGAGGGTGGAGAGAAGCAGATTCACTCCCCACCATCCTCTCCAAAAAAAGAAGAAAACAGAAATAGATCAAAGATAATTGGTGTTGTTCTGCTTCAGCAAGAGACCTGACCAAGATAGGCTAGTCCAGTCTAGAAGCGCCTTTTAGTGGGGAGGTACTGACAAAGATCAAAGGTGCAAGTGCTCTGAGCAGTGCCTCAATTACCTTGAGGCCCCTCATTCAGAGACTACCTGATTTTTTTGAGCTGCTAACTTCAAATGCTTTCTGGTTATTCACTCCATAGAAGAGAGCATTAGCTAGGGTTACTAGTAGAGAGACGAAGGTGACTCGTTTCTCGGACAGGAGCCTTCTGCCGAATGTGTCAGACCCTTCCGAGGCGACCATGATTAGCGCCCTTCGGACACACAATGGCTCGCCGGTGAGTGTGATGCTGCACTCTACTATCAACTTTGTGAAAGGATTGGTTTATGCAAGAGAACTCGTAGACTACTCCTTAGAAGACATTACTGTGAAGAGCTGGCAGACCAGGGAGCGATCAACGTTGAACTTATGATGAGAAAGTATGGACTGGCCTTGTGACTCACCTGTTAAGAACGTCTGCGCATGCTTACCTCTGAACAAAGACTCCAGCAGAGCGGGCACGTGGCCGCCATTACACCACCCGCTGTGACGCCACGCCACACCATTATTATTCCGCCAGATATTAACATCCTTCCTGCACTCTTGTTAGATTTGATCGCAACATGCTCCTTGAGTTGGTGTGCGCTGGTTGGTATCGCTACCGTGTGAAGGCATTTGTACTACTGCCACGGAGGTGCCTATACTGCCACCGCTTCGGACGTACAAATCGTTCTTGTAGACTTGCAAAATTGGGTTTACTCGAAGCCTGTGTAAGTTGCTCCAAGGCTGTACATGATATGTTCTTATTGTTTAATGCCAAGTGTGTCAATTACAAAGAACCGTACCCTGCTTCCTTGAAGCAATGTGGCACATATCTCCTGGAAAAGGAACTTCTGGCTGCTCAGGTGCGAGGCTAAGAACTTAGTCTTGGCCCTTACAGGCCTAAGACCACAGTCGTTTCTACCTTCATTCTGAAACCTATGGGTTTTACCCCCTTCCTGCAGTCGCTTCCCAGGTAGAGCTGGTGGCACAAATGGTTCGCACCCAGCCTCAGATAAAACCAGAGCTCCACCCCTTTCCCCAGCATGGCCATTTCCTGTAAAGCAAAATGACTGCATGCCTCCACCCAGTCGATTGACTTGCATGTTAAATCCCCGCAAGCTGGTCATGAGACTGTCTTCCAGGGTTCCTAATGCTACCTCCTAAAGGAGGACAGCATCAAAGGAGCTTTGGCTCCTTCACCTTCACCCAAGGCTGGATTGGGTGACACGGAGACAAGAGACCCCCACCTCTGGTGAGTCATTCCCTTGAGGGTCTTCTCTTCTAAGACAGCCAGCACATCTCCGAGGTAGGCCTGGAGGACATATTCCTTCAATGCAATTTCCATGAACTCAGGGCCAAATGGGGGAAGCTATGGAGACTCTTCTCCTTACGTTCCACACTAGCTATTTTTCTGCAGAAAGTCTCCCCTGGGCATCTACCCCTGTCCACCCTCCTGTGGTATAAGGGTTTTGCTACCCCACCACCATGGAATAAGGGTCAGGCAGTAGGATGCACAATTTACACCCAGCATGGTGTTTTCCTTTTTTCTATTTGCTATAAATACATCCTTTCAGACAGTGGCAGTGCAGCTACACTGTGATAAGAGGTATAGTATAATTTCTGCCTACATTACACAATCACCCAACTTTGATGCAAGTGATTTTTGTCACATTTGGGCTGGTTGCTGAGGCCCTCTCTTCTGCTCAGAGACTTGAACAGTAGACACCCCCTATGTGGTGACTACTAAATCAATCCCAGGGGTCAGGTACTTGCTGACCTGATTGACAAGCTGGAGATAGGTATCCTAAATGTGGATGAGTTTATGCATGACTGTCCAATAACTGCTTCTTTTTCCTGCCTTTATCTATCTATGCTCTCTGGATACACAGCCTGAATTTATTGGGTGTTCGATGATCTCCATGGTAGTGATCATTTTCCCATTCAACTATTATTTTTTGCCTCTGGGATGAATGGTGCTATGAATGGGTATGGTGGTCCGCATTTCAGGACATGACTAATTTCTCTATACTAGTTGAGAAGTTAAGGTTGGAGCACACCCGTCGCTCTTCCTGGTGGGCATATGTGTCTCCTCTTAATGACAAGAACCCTCTTGCAGAGGTGTGGAAGTCAGTCAAGAGGATTTGGGACAAGTTCTCATAGGGCCCCCTTCGCATTCCCTAGGAAAAAGGGGCCGCAATTTTGGACACTGCATCTGTGGTGGAATCCTTTGTGATTGCTTTCTCCACATTGGCTTGCTGAGATGCTGCTCCACCACCATTTAATGCACATCATGATGGCTGAAGGCTGCTGACTGGACTTTACCTCCTGAGGCAGAGAACCCTTAAATGACAGGTTATGTTGAGTGAGTTGCATTTCCTTCTCGCTTTATGCACAGATACTGCCATTCAACATATTCCTGGTGAATGGCTATTGTGCTCACTTATCACAAACCAGGGAGAGATCACTTTATCCTAGCTGGCTTCTTCCCAATTTCTCTAACCTCCTGCATATGCAAGTTGATGGGGAATTTGCTAAATGTTAGATTAGACTTTTTCCTGAACAGGAGAGGCCACCTGTCTTCTGCACAGTGCATCTTCCTCAAGTTCCACTCAATGTCAGAAGCTATGCTCCTATTGGAAAATGCTGTCTGCAGGCCACCTTTTGGCAATACAGTATCGTGAAGACTCTCCATACAATGGTGGTGAATGGATACCTCCTAAACTTTATTTCTGAATTTTGGCATGATCGTTGCATATGTGTGGTGGGAGCCCTCTCCAGGCCCATTGGAGTAGCAGGATGAGGGTGTCCTTCGGGGAAGTGTCCTCAGTGTCACCCTCCATCCCCTGAGCATCAGCTGTATCAACTTGGTGCTCCCGGAAGATTTTCTTGCTATGCTCTATGTGGCTGACTTTTAATCACTTTTGGTGTGGCCCCGATGCCAATTCTAGAGTGTTGACTCCAACAGTCATTGAACTGCATCTCTTCTTATCCCAAAGTGCACAGGTTTCAGTTTTCCTTGGCCAAGATGAAGGTGGTGCACTTCTGTTGCCATCCACAGCTCCAGCCTGACTCAGACTGGTTCCTAAATGTGGTTGGCCTGGAAGTGGTGGATTCTTACAATTTCCTTCCATCAACATTCTTTGTTCTGCAACGTTCAGCACCTAGGGTGCTGATAGGGCTTCTGCCTTACTTTTCTACCGATCCTTTGTTCATTCATAGCTTGACTCCTGTTGAGTTCTACTCATCCCCAGCCGAGTCTGTATTGCTGAAGGTGGACTCAATTTATCACACTTGCTTCCTTCTTATTGTTTTTTTCCTTGTTTGTTTGTTTTTTTATTAGTTTTTTGCTTTTTAAAAAAATCTAGCCAATATTAGGCTGTAATGTGATTACGGCTATTTTTGCCCATCACCAGATGGACTTGATTGTGATTTTTAGTGACTCACAAAGTGCCTTGAATGCTCTTGTGTCTTTGGAATCTCCACACACCCTGGCTCATGCTATTCGTGATGCCACAGTTTCTATGAGCCAGGCACATGTTGAGATTATCTTCTGTCGGGTTACTGGACATGCAAGAATTGCGAGGAATGGGCGGCAACCAGACCATCATTTCGCTCTTCTTCACACTGACTACATGGTGGGAATCAGGGCTGCTTGGCAAAGAAGATGAGAGAATGCCTCAACTTTATTTGACTCTGGTTTTGGTTGCATGATCCTGTGTCGTGGAGGGGCGGGCCTTGCCCTGACACCATAGCTTGCTTTCTTGTTGTTTTGCTTCTCATTTTGTTTTATTTGTTTTTTCCTGTTTTATTTGTTTTTATGTATTTTTCATTTGTTTTGTTTTTTCTAGCCTAGCATTAGGTTGTACAATGATTACAGCTACTTATTCCCTAGTAGGCAGTCAGTCACTCAGCAGATAGACACTGAAAAAAAAAAGAGTTGTATGGATGAGATGAAGAAAGAAAAAGCAGAAGTGAAAGACAAGGCTATTGAATCAGAGAAAAAGGGAAGAGTACATGATTATACTTGAGATTAGAAGAGAGGAAATAAGTGTGGCTATGGAGATTAAGCAAATGTAGAACACTTAGAGAAGTGATAGTAGGTAGTGCAAGTGCTGTGTGTATGTGTTTGTGTGTCTCTTCTAGCACTAGAAAGAATAATTCTGAATGGTGGAATGAAAATTTGAAGTATGTAGTGGAAAGTATAAAGGTGTATATGAAAATGCTTAATACTGCAAATGAGCATTTTAGTGTGATGTCGTTGAATGCATGTAATAAAATAAAAAGTAAAGTGAAACACGTGATGAAACAAATTAGGAAACCATCAAATGAAGCATTTGGACAAACTATGAATGAGGATTGTGCTGAGAACCAGAAGCTATTCTGGAAGGAAGTGAGAAGGGTGAAGAACCAGGAGATGAATAACTGTGTGAACATCAAACAAGAATGACAGGGCACTTGTGAACGACAAGGGGGCCAAAAGTACCAATTCAGTCCATAAATTTATGGGCTACAAGAAAGTGCATTTTCTTGTTTATATAATGACATGCTGAAAAATGGATACTGAACAACAATGTCAAGAAGAAAAGACGATAGATTGACAAGGAACAACTGCTGCTTTCTACAGCAAAACAAGGGTTGCATGTCAAGAAAGTTCTGCTTTCACACTGGTTGGAATTGCCAGGTGTCATCTATTTGCAACTACTAGAATGTAAGCAAACAATAAATGCTGATGTCTATTGTTACTACTTGTCAATTCTAAATGAAGAATTTACCAAAAGATGCCTATCATTAGTGAATAGGAAATGAGTCTTGTTCCATGAAGACACTGCCAGACTACATACTGCAAGAAAACTACATTACAAAAAATCAGAGATCATTTGGAGCTTATGACTCTGCCATCCTACTCCATCCTATAATCTTCTTAGAAGTTTGTTAGGTTATTTAGCATGTGAAAATTTCCTGAATCAAAATGAGGTAAATGCAGTCTCAATATTTTCAATTGAAATCAGTCATTTTACAAGTTTTGGTATTAATAAATTGTTGAAAATATGGAAAACAATTATAAATACGATTGGAGATTACATTATTAGTAAAATTTTGGAACTTTTTCATTTAAATTACCTTCAAAAGTGTGTTTTAAGAATAGAAACAAACTTCTAGTCTCACCTGATAGATTTGGACAATACTATGATGAATACTATGATCAGGTTTTGAAAAAGTTTTGTTTTACTTTTTTAATCTTTCGAGAGGTTTATGTGTGTGATAGAAAAAGTTCCATCAAGCAAACTTAAGAGTTCTACTTTTCCAGAATGTGTCATTAAAATGTCTCTTCCACTGTGTGCAGGTGTGCCAAGATGGAAGTCAAAAGAATCAAGATCTCTAGTCTCATGCATATGTGCCACAAGAAGTTTGACATTTCCAAGTGGCTCAATGTCAGCCAGATGACCTCCACAGAGTTGCGGAGAGGCTCAAAGATGGGGAATACTTCAAAATTTGACTTTGTTAGGGCAGACCTCAAGTTGTTAACCGTTTGGCTGTATGAAAGGCCTTTGAAAGTGCTCTGAAGCTTAAAATTACTGTGATTACAAAGAACATCTCCGTGGCTCACCGACCGCATATGAGAACGTCAGGAGCGCTGTCTTCGCCTTCTCAATGACTTGAAAAGCTTTGGCAATCTCTCCCCCTCAAATTTCTGATTAAAATAAACCACTTTCAATCGAGTTATCAAGAAGCAGTCTGACTGCCTGGTAAGCTTTCACTGGGACATCTCTGAAGTCCACAAGGTGTCCATGACCAAGCACCCGCCCTACATGATGATGCAGCATCTTGGCTTTGAATGGTGAGAGGATACCGTCAGTGAGTTTCATGGCCAGTTACAGGCTCACTGTGGCTGATTACAGGGACATTTTGAGCACGAAAGTCCTGCTGTTTAATAGTTTTTGAAAGACTACTCCAGTAAACTTAATCGCCACCATTTGTAAGGAGTGGCAGAGACTGTAGAGTTGAGATAACCAAACAGAGATTGTAAGTCCGGTCAGGACAGAGAGGGCTTTGATAGCTTTAAGACGTGACCAGATAGCAATATTGTATGAGTTCAGAGGTGGCAGTTTTTTTTTTTTTTGTAAAATGCTTGAGACGCCAACACCCACCTGGGAAACACATGAGCCCTTCTTTTGGGGGGTCCTCTTGTCTGCTTTAGGCCTCTTGTTATTGACTTCTTTGTTTGCTGTGTTATCGGTCAATATTGCCCTGGCAGATATTTTTTGTTGTTTGACTTAGCGTATCTTCCTTTGTATATATAGTCTAATTAAATGTTTTTTTGTATACATTTTGATTGGTATTCATCAGATAATATTAATTGTGTATATAGGAAAATTAGCTATCTATATTTTTGCATGCATATTTACTCCACATTTTTCTGTAAGTAAAGGACTGTACATACAATCCGTTTCATTTCTCACATCTGAATTAGTGTGGGAAGTGAGTTGGATCGATTGAGGTTAGAGTCTAGATTTTTGGCCCGTTACACTGCCCTGGGGGAGAAAAATGATGAAGAAGGCAGACTATGTCTTTCAGCAGGACAGTGGACTAGGCTGTGCAAAGAATGGTTGTGGTCAAACATGAACTAGTTGAAGGACTTTGGGCTGCTGCAGTTGCCCTATCTCAATCCCCCTCAACTACAGCATGTGGGTGCATGATGATAGCAAGGCCTACAAGGTCCACCACAACAACTACATGTGGGCCAGCATGAGGAAGGACTTCATCCACAATGTGTGCAGCCTTCAAGTCCCACCTGGAGTGTGTGCTCACCACTGAAGGAAGACACATTGATTAATATTACAACTTAAACACAAATTTCTATGTTGAAACAATAAAATTGTGTCTAACTGCATCAAAACTATCACTGTATCATTTGTTGAGAGTGTCTTAATGAGTGTAACATGACTTTTGCAATACCTAGTTTAATATGCGTATGGAAGATAATGCAAATATAAATATGATTGACTTTGTGTATATTTGGTATTGAAGGGAAAAGCATGCAAGAGTTTCTTAGTGCTGTAAAAAGTCTGAAAAATATGATGGCAGCTGGAGTAGATGATATTATAGTCACATATACTAAAAATTGGTCTGAATGTGATGGGATATGTCTGGTGGCTGTGTTTTAAGACACTTGAAAGTTAGAGTGCCTGAGGACTGCAAGAGTGCAGTAGTAGTCCCATTGTATAAAAGCAAAGTAGATAAGGTCAATGCAATAACTACAGTTGGATAAGTCTGAGTGTTTTTGGTAAAAAGTATGAAAAAATTCTGATTGGGCAAATAAGAAGTATAACAGGTTTGATAGAGAATGAACAAAAAGGGTTTAGAGTATCTCAGTAATGGGTGTGTGGATCAAGTGGTTGCAATAAGACAGTTACATGATGAAACAAAGGATAAGAGGTGTAAAGTTTATACTGCATTCATGGATCTGGAAAAAGCTTATGATTGTATGGTAAAGAAGTATTATGACAGGTGCTAAGAATGGATAGAGTAAGTGGTAAACTATTGTGTGAAGACTATTTATGTTGCAAGTAAGACATGTTAGGATGATAGTCAGAGTGAGTGGTTTGACATATGTGCAGAGGTAAAGAAAAGTTTGTGTGATGTTGCCATGGCTTTTTAATATGTCTATGGATGGAATACTGAGAGAAGTACTTATGATTTATGGGAATAAAGGAAAGGTGTGTGAGGAATGGTGAAGGATGGGTTCTCTCTATGTTGGTATATACTGATGACCTGGTGTTGGTGGCTGAGAGTGAGACAGATTTGGAAATTTTGTTTGACAGGGAGTGTGAGAGTTGGGGGTTAGGTTAGGTTAATACCATTGCTTCATACCACTCCTCAGTTAAAAGCACTCTCACTCCCACTTTACTCTTATCACCCTGATCCACACCTGAATACACTCCATCTATCCCAAAACTCTTCATTCCCTTCCTTGTTGGTCTCGCATAAAGCAAGAATCTGCCATCTCCCTGTTTTAAAGACATTCACTACCATTCCAATCTTTCCCACATTATATATACAGTGCCCCGCAAAAGTTTACCATGCACCATGAAAAACAGACATTTATGTATTTGTAAGCACGATAGGTAAATGAAACTTTTATTACTGACAGGATATGTATTCAAACAATAAATTAACTCATCAGGACCATACAAAAACATCAATATAGTTTTTTGTTGAAGAAATACAATTAATTAGTAACGCAAAAGTTTACAACACATATCGATTTTTATCATTTACTCATAAATGTTCGAGAAGGAGAAACTTCTTACAATTTCTAGAACGTTCTACATTAATTTACGCACATAACTTAGGGACTGGTATAAGCTATCGCGTCATTCTTTATCAGACAGCGTCCTGTAAACATTCGCACGATTGGGAAACAGAAACGAATCGATCAAGATCTTCGAAAACGTATTGCAGACCTTCATAAAAGTGGCATTGGTTCTAGGAAAATATCTTGTCAGTTAGTAGTTCCATTGAGTTCAGTTGGAACGATAATACGTCACTGGAAGTCTCAAAATTCTACTCTTCCTCTGATCAGTTCTGGCCGTCCTCGCAAGATAACCGAACGTGCAGGGAGATTATTAGTAAGAAAGGTCACTAAAACACCCAAGGTTACTCTTAAAGAATTTGAACGTGACTTAGAAGTGAGTAGAGTTACAGTGAGTAAAGACACAATTAGTCTATCGCTTCGTAGCATGGGCATCTACTCAGTCTCCAAGGAAAACCCCACTTCTTATAAGAAAACATGTTTCTGATCGTTTGAATTTTGCAAAAGAGTTTGTTGGTAAACCTGCAGAGTTTTGGGACAACGTACTTTGGTCGGATGAGACAAAGATAGACTGTTCGGCCGTAATGGAGCTCCGAGGGTATGGGGGAAGAAAGGTACCAAATATGCACTGAAGAACACTACCCCAAAAGTAGAATATGGAGGTGGCTCAATCATGATCTGGGGTTGTTTTAGTGCTGCAGGTGTTGAAATATCAAAACCATAGAAGGAAGGATGAATGGAGAACATTATAGAAGAATATTGAAGAAAAATTTACGTCCAAGTGTGTATTCTCTTAAATTGAAACAGGATTGGATCTTTCAACAAGACAATGATCCAAAGCATACAGCAAAACTGACACAAAATTGGTTTAGATTAAATGGTGTAAATGTTTTAAAATGGCCTAGTCAATCCCTAGATCTGGACCCTATCAAAAATCTATGGAAGGAACTGAAGCTCAGAATCCAAAAAAGAGAACCAACAAACACATCTGAATGGAAGAAAATATGCATTGAGGAATGGAGTAATATTAACACAAACACATGTAAGAAGTACTTAGGAGACTACTCTAAGCGGCTACAAGCTGTTATTATCAACAGTGGTTATGCTACTAAATATTAAGAAACGATTTGATATATGTGTTGTAAACTTTTGCATTACTAATTAATTGTATTTCTTCGACAAAAAACTATAATGATGTTTTTGTATGGTCCTGATGATTTAATTTATTGTATGAATACATATCCTGTCAGTAATAAAAGTTTCATTTATCTATCGTGCTTAGAAATACATAAACGTCTGTTTTTCATGGTGTGTTGTAAACTTCTGCAGGGCACTGTACATCTCACATTCCACACAAGCACATTCTGTTCATCCTGATTGAGTGGGCTCTATGACATTTCTTCCCATTACAATCATTACTAATTGCTCTTGTAGGATAAGACCTTGGGTGATGAGACTTCTCAGGCAAGCTGCTCCATATCTGAGCTTAATTACCTTTTATACATGCTGAAAATGACAGAATGGGTATCCTTTTTGCCCCCATAGTCATTATGCCAGATATATCCACCTGTTACAACATGCACTGTCTGATTTAGTTATTCTTCTTGACCCACATACAGGTAAAACTTTATTAATTGAAAGGGGGGGGGGGACTCAACCCTGAACCTTAGTGCATTGCTCAAAATGGAGGATGAAGTTAGCACCTTAAATTATATCTTGTGAATTAAAGCTTCCAGAGGAACTGTCTCACTTCATTAATGCAACCTTAGCTCCTTTTATTGCAATAAATATACTTATTCAGACTTGACCATTCATTTCCATTTTAATATCTGCAACTATAAATGTCAACAATAATCAAATCTTTGGGTTCGGGTTGGGGGGCATTCACAGCTGCGACAACTTGGACATAATGTTGACAAAGTAGAATTCATTGTGATGGGAGGGACATTTATGGCTCTACCTGATGACTATCGAGATTATTTTATCCGCCGTCTACATGATGCTTTATCTGGACACACATCCCTCTCTGTTGATGAGGCTGTCAGATACTCTGAACGAAGCAATACTAAATGTATTGGTAAGGATGGTGTTTTTGCTTGTTTTCACTGTATAAATAGTAACCCATTTCATGATTTGATAAAGTTTGCTGCACATTTTTGTGTGTTGATTTTTGTACACCGGAGTCACTTATATATTATTTGTAAATGACACTAATAACACTAATAAAAAGAGCATCTCAAATTCCAGGCATTCTCTACTTGAGAGAAGGTGATAATAGAGGAAAAATCATTAAGACATTGCCTTTATTTTTTTCAGGTTTTGTTAGAATAGTGGGATGATTAAAATTAAAGTTTATATCAATCAGCACATGTTTGTAGATTAATTCAAAAGCCTATGGAAGTACATAGTTAATTATGCCACCTCTCCCTTTTCAATCAGGGATAAGTTCCTCCAACTGCATAATGAAATTTATATAAACATCAGCCAGTAGGAAACTGGCCCAAGGGAGTCATCTACTCCATGTCAAGAGAATGTGCATATGGAATCCCCTTCAGCACTATGCAAAATGGGTAATAAAAGAAACACTGGTGTTGTGAGTTGATGTAGGTGATCAGAGCTGTCTTCGCTCATGATTGAGACTTGAAGCATTAAATTGGTCATAGTTCACTGCATAAGCTGAAATATTTTGTTTTCACTCTTGCTGAGAATTTAACCCAGTACCTTTGTGTGGAAATGCAACATTTTATCCACTAAGTTCATGAGAGCTAGAAGTGCTTAGTACTCTGGTTGGGTAATTTGCTGCTAAGATTTTATTTGTTTTCCATTCTAAGTATTAATGGTTCCTCTCCAAAAGGAAGGTAAATGTGCAACTTATTATCCACTTTTACAACTGAAATCTTGAACTTAAATATAAATAGAGGATAAAACTGCCAGACATCTCTAACACACTCACCACAACTAGACAGCAGGACAGCTCAAAATAAAATCTTCAAACCACCCTATGAAAATGTCCTAAGAAGTTGCCCAATGTGCTACTCCAAACTGCCCTTTTCTGGCATTTCATGTATCCGAATCCACCCTGTGCTCACTGAATTTGTTTTTGTCTGCACACACCACTCTTCCCTCAAATACACAAGTAGAATTAGATTATATCTTCCCTTTCCCCCGACTGTCCCTGCTTCAACCTCCAGGTACCTTGAAAGCATTACCCATCTCACCCTGTCATGCCCTTCACTCTGAACATCTTTCATTCCAACCTGGGAAAGACCACATGACATAGTATCATACCTAAGTGTTCCTGGGTTTTACTTAAGAGAACCTGGAAGCAACAAAGTAAGGATGAGCATTGCTTAGTTATATTGTATTGTAATAGAAATCAGGTGGAGTGAAAATTTTGTTGAAGAGTCTCCCTTTTTTTCAAGGTATAACAATTGAGACAAGACCAGATTATTGCATGAAACGGCATCTGTCAGATATGCTCAAGTACGGATGTACTCGCTTAGAAATCGGAGTTCAGTCAGTGTATGAAGATGTTGCGAGAGATACAAACAGGTAGGATGTTTTACCTTTTTATCTGATTTCTGTACTAGTGTTATATAGAAAACACTCAACCTCATACCAAAACTTCTGGATTTGATGTATTTATAAAGGTGCTCTTTTCTTCACCAGACTCAGATTTTCTACTTCTTTCATATCTCATCTATTTACACATTCGGGAGTTCTCACCAGCCTAGTGGATGCAGTGTTGATCTTCTCTCATTGAGGTACCAGGTTTGATTGATCCCAGTGAGGGTGGATACACAGATCATCATCACACAGCCAATCGCAACACCTTTATCTTTCCTCTCCTGTCTTCACAGCAGAAAACACTTCTCTGCTCCAAGGAATCCTGTCAATGGAGTAGTTAATTCCACATACCCGTTTAAGCAGAATGTGTTCCTATTTTCCTGGTGTGAGGAAAGTTAGTGTGAAAAACACAAAATACCTCCTGACTCCTCCCCCCCTCCTCAAACTAGGACTGGCTCCTCCTCACCAAGATTATCATGTTGATCTTTATCTTGGTTTCATTATCAGCATAGTAGTAATTTACACATTTGTTCCTATTACTTTGATGTGTACGATGTGAGAGAAATTTTTAACCTTCCAACTTTTTTTAGGTTTACCTCTTCATGCCCCCAAGTTTTTTCAAATTAGAAATAAAACCAAGTGAAAACCACCACTGGCACCAAATATAAACAACTGATCTTCCTTCTATGTTGATACACAAGGATCTCCCACTTTAACAATAGGTGAACTTTAACCTCCCTTGAGTTAATCATTTATTTGACAATGTGGCATAGCCAAATTGGTTAATTTACCCCTCCTTATGGCCAGTAACCATGAAGAGATTCACAAACTGGATAGGGGTCTCCTAAAGATCTAGTAATCCATCTATCTTGAATTGTCTGAGGAGTAGGAATGTTGTATGTTGAATTTTAAATTGTGTTGGCTTGCGAAGTAGGAATCACAATGGGAGTGGTCATATTCATAGAGGTAACATTGTAATTCTACAGATTAACAACTCAACTTTTTTTTTCAATGCTCTCAATCTATTCTACAGGCCTATCTGAAGTATTTTGCTATTTTTGGTGGGCAAAGCACTAGTTTTTGACTTATTAGCACTTAAAAATAGTATTTTCCCAATATATAAATCTATTATTTGCCGCTGCTATGATGTCATAAGCCTCATGAAAAATGTTTTATTCAAGAAATAGATATTTTTAAAATGATGATTCAAATTTAACAATGATATAGAAAGTTAGGAGTAGTTGGTTATTTAAGCACATTTAGTTTTAAGTGTTTATAAAAATTTATTCCAGTCAGTTACAGTTTCTTTTGTCTTTGAATCCTCAAATTTAACTGACATCACCATATCCTTCTTGTTAAATCTAATTCAGCATTACTCCTGCATTGTTCACATGTTCTTTACAGATTAGGCCGAGCTTTTCACAAAAATCAATTATAGGTTTGAAATGACCATAATATTCACAGGAAAACAAAAGAACAGTTATTTCATAACTATCATACAGAACAGACATTCTTGTGACACCATATCAAATCACAAGAATAGGTTTCTTGTTTTGTTCCCTTGTGACAGGAAAAATATTAACCCCCGTCCCTCCTAAATTAACATAACCTAAAAACAAATTAAGAAGAACTTACCCACCTAGACCCCCCACATAACCCATTCTTTTGGTGGATTAAAATAGATATCAATGACAAAATGGTTTCCAATCTATTTTTCGTCATATCATAATTAGAAATTTGCGTGCCTTAATTAATGAAAGTGCTATACAGTATATATCTTTGATATACTATACTGTATAGTATAGTATATTTTTATTTTAATTTACTAATTATTTATTCTTTCTCAGGTTCATTTATATTAATAATCTTATTAATATTAATATACTATACACTCAATAGCATTTGCATATTTTTCAAAATAGAGATATAAAAAAGCGCCTTCATTTGAGTTGTTATTAATCAGTAGAATTATCAGGAACATAAATACTACATCAAAGGAAGACTAAAAATCGCAGGATTTTATTTCAACTATAATCATTAAATTGTTTTTAAAAAAAAATTCTCCCATTGCTAAAATTATCTTCCAACTTAGTCTTTACAATGGTAAGATAAAGTGCACTGTGCGCAGGGATGGTATGCAGTTGGTATAGCAATGAGTAGCCACCTTCACGCTGCATTGAACATGCCTGGTGCCCAATGCAGTACGCAAGACTGTTTTCATACACTTGTAGAGACACAATAAAGTGAAGGTTAAAATAGCCAATTGAAATGTCTTCTTAGCGCAGTTAGATTGGTCTGTTGGAGTGGAGTGAGAAAGTGAGTAGTACTCATTGCTATACTAACTGCTTAGTCTTTTAGATTGGTTGAACTGAAATGCAAATTGGGTGATTCCTGGGGGTGTTCATTGGTATGAAGAGTTCCATGTCTCTCCATCAGTCCCTGGTAGTCCAGATTCGGATTGACTTCTTGACAGCCCTACACTATGGATACCAATGGTTCGGAGTCCACAATAATGAGTAGGTCCCCACTGAGAAAGAAAGGCATCTTAAATTAGTGCTGATTGTTGGTAAAATCCCTACCATTAAAAAACCTAAACTAAATGGTTATCTTGGGGGCAGGGGCTTAATTATGGCTAACCTTCCACATCCGACTCTTCCTCTTCATGGATTGAGTGCATTAGCCCCTTAAGGTGAATGAAGTTTGGTATTTCACTCCATCTTAACCTTTTTCACCATTCTTCTGTTTAAACACCTTTTTTCTCCACCATTTCATCTTTTCTACACTGACCAGGAAAAATGCCCTTGTTAGTCGCAGGTCTCCTTCCTTTCCCATTAAGTGATTCTTCCTGTGGTGGGGGAGTAATGCTTGCCTTCTATCAGAAAAGGTGACTGCAAAATACAGTGGATCCTCGCTTAATGAGCATAATTCATTCCCAAATTTACTTGTAATGCAAAACAATTTTTCCCATAGGAATCAATGTAAAATACAATAATGCATTCCATGCCTAAAAAATTTACGCCAAAATAATTTTTAATATCTAAAATCGTTTTTTAAATTATTATTAACACATAAAATAAGATTATTAATATAAATGAACCTGGGAACGAATAGATAATTAATAAAATAAAAATAAATACTGTTGCAACTTAAGAAAAAAAGAATGTAGCTCCTGATGCAAGGGAGATGGGGAGGGGGAGAAATATTGGCATGAAGGAAGATGCCGGTTCTTTTAAACTTCTCAAACCACCCATGACTCTCCTTGAATGCTTCTTCATCCATTGATGCTCCTGGCATTTTCTTAACAAGGTCGGTGAAAATCACTTTCGCCTTCCCACAAATGATGCTCTTTAATATTGTCACCTTGCATTTGCTTCTTGTTGATCCATATGAGAAGCAACCTTTCATTATTGTTAAGAATATGTGGCCATTGCATAGATATTATTGTCACTCCCTTTGAATCATTTATCTCCTTAATATTGTTCTTGTTCTTAAGGATAGTATGTGTGTGCTAGGTCAGCCACACTCAGCTCATTCTCGCTTCTCAATGATTTTACATTTCACTTCTACAGTGATTCTTCTTCTCTTATCGCTGTTTTCTTCAGGAGCCGTATTGCAAGGGTTATTAAACTTTGCATTTAAAAAAATCTCATAATGCATGTGAACACAAGTTTGGAAATTGTCATATCACAAGTGACACTAAGATGTTGCCGGAATGAGTGCTAAACAAAGACTGATATCCGAGAAGCAGGTGGGAGTGAGTCGGGAGTAGAATACAAAGGACCTCACATTGTCTCCTTGTGACTCGTGGCTCGCTAGGTAGAAAGGACCCCATAAGGGGCACAGTGATTTTCTTTCCTGGCCGCTGTACTGACGGGACTCAGCGCCCCATCTGACCCCAACGTGGCCTCTTCTCCTTTCTGACACCTTCTCTTCTTACCCTTGCTTCCTCACTTTACATACAACTTTCTCTGGTCAGCTTCTAATTTAAGAGGGTTGGTGCCAAACAGCTTCCTCTCAGCCAACCATCCTGGATAGGTGCTGAGGGGGAGGAGACAACACCCCTTCACTCCTGAGCTCCAGTTTAGGATGGTGGGTTTTTAACAACCTGCTTCACATCCCCTTTCTTTCTCCTTTCACTATCATTTTTTTATGCTGTTCCTAAGGTGGAGCTGCTAGGCGTGAGGAGTGGCCTCAAATGGTGGCATCTGGTTCTGCCAGCCCTGTATTCACCCCTCGCAGAGTGAGCTACTGCATGGAGTAATGGGCATCCCTGTGAATTACAAAGGATCACCATGCCCAATGATGAGTCCCTAAAAAAAATCTTTTTTCCCTCTACCATCACCAGAGATGCCTTTGGGCAGCTCCACTGAAAAAATTGAGGTCCTTTTCATCCTCCCCCTCCTGTTTTCTCTCCGGGGACTCTCGAAATTTCTTCTACCGGAGAGGAGGCTTACTCTAATCCTTTGCCTACGGGTGCAGGGGACTCCCCCTCACCCCCTTGTATGTCACTTTTTCCAGAGGCAGTTCTCCCCCTTTACTTTCCAAGGGGACTGCCAAAAAAGCAGGCAGGCAGCCCATAATTGACCGCTTCTCGTTGGGGCGGCTTGATAGGGCCCACCCCATTAGAGGAGCAAAGGATGGCAAGGCCCATTGGCCTGTGTCCCTTAATGTCCTGCAGGGAGTCAGTGTAACTGTCCCCCCTCTTCCTCTCTACAGATGCTGGTTCACCAGCATTAGAAGGTAAAATAAAAACCTCAAATGGGATCTGTGATGTCTTGGGAGTGGGGGGGCACATAGAGGCCCCCCTTGTGATGGCCGAAATGGACTTTGTCCATGAGGTGACCCAGCCTCAGATGTTAGGAACTTAAATGGAGTTGAACCTGGTCTTGGTGCAGGCACTGAAGCCAAATTCGCCCCCCGTGCAAGGTCCTCCTCAGACGGCTCGGGGCCCCCGAGGCCTTACAAGGAGAGGAGGGATCTCCTTCCCTGGCTGGTGCCCCTATGCTGAGGCCGGTCCATCTAGCCTCGGGGCTCCTGCCAGTGGGCTACAGAAGCGGGTTCACACCACGCCCTCCTCTCCTAAAAATAAAAGACAGAGGAACAAGACTAAGGGCTCCTCTCTGTCCGTGGGAGCCAGGGGGACGGACGGGTTCGCTGCCATTTCAACAAGTGACCAAGCTAAGATCAGCACGTCCAGTCCCATTGCTCCCAGGGCAGGGAGTCCTTGACCAAGACCAAAAGTGCGCAGAGCGGAGCCTCTCATTCAGAGACTACCTGGTGTTTTGGAGCCCGCTGGCTTTAAACGCTTCCTTGTTATTCGCTCCACTGATGGCTGCATGTTGGCTAAGGGCGACATGATCCATCTGAGGAGATCTCTAGCTAGTGTGATTGGTAGAGAGGCGAAGGTGACCCGTTTCTCGGACGGGAGCCATTTAGCGAATGCGTCGAATCCCTCTGAGGTGGCCATGATTATTGCCCTTCGGACACTAGATGGCACGCCTATACTCGTCATCACGTTCGACTGTGACAAGCTCTGAGTCGGTTCGTGCTGGTTGGTATCATTACCGTGTGAAGGCATTCGGGCCACTGCAGCGGAAGTGCTACTACTGTCACCGCTTCGGCCATACTAAGCGCTCCTGTAGATGCCCAAAGTCGGGGTTATCCAAAGTCTGTGTAAGTTGCTCCAAGGCCGCATACGATAAGTCCAAATAGTGTGTGGCCAAGTGTGTCAACTGCCTAGAGCCGCACCCCACTTCTTCAAAGCAATGTGGTGCATATCTCGTTGAGAAGGAAATCCTGGCTGTTCAGGTCCAGGATCATATCTCATTTCGCGAGGCTAAGGACTTGGTTCTGGTGCACCAGGCGCTCCCTGGCCTGGAACGTCCTATGCCTCAATGTTAAGAAAGACACCCTCTGCTCCTGGTGCCTCCAGGCCTACGAGCACAGTCGTTTCTGCCCCATTCGGGACCCTTCTGCAGGTTCTACCTACCCTGGGCGCTCCCTCGTTAAAGCTGGTGGCAGAAAAGGTTCACACCTATTCTCAACCAAAACCAGGGCTCCCCTCCCTTCTTCCAGCATGACCGTTTCCCATATGGCAGGCGAAACGGCCGTGCGCCTCTAATAAGTCATTAGCCTCACAGGAGGTAACACCCCTGAAGATGGTCGTGAGGCCATCTTATGCATTTCCTAAAGCTTCCCCCTGAAAGTAGAACAGCACTAAAGGAGTTTTGGCTCCTTTGCCCACAGCCAGTGGTAGCCTGGGTGGCTTGGAGGTGGATCCTCCAAAAGAAGAACCCCCGCCTCCGAAGCCGTCCCGCTTGCCTAAAATTTCGAGGTGGAGGGAGAAAAGACTTCCATGGCGAGCCCAACCTCCCCCGATAAGTGCTTGAAGGCGCCAGCTCCCTCGTTCTTCCTCCGGGAAGTGTACAACCATTCCCGTGAGTGTCTTCTCTTCGATGAGGACCCCTGTATCTCCTCTGACCTAGGCCTTTAGGGCATATTCCTTCAATGGAATTGCTGCGAACTCCTAGCCCACTGTGAGGATCTGCGGAGGCTCATCTCCTCCCATTCCCCATTAGCTATCTGTTTGCGAGAGAAAATGCTAGGGGCGTGCCCCTTGCCCACTTTCTCAGGGAATAAGGGTTTTGTGACTCCACCACATAATGGGGGCCGGGTGGGAGGATGCAGCCTGCATGATGTCTCTGTTCTTCTCTTTGCTTTAGATACCTCCTTTCATGCAGTAGCTGTGCAGCTGCACTTGGATAGGAGGTATACTGTTATTTCCACGTACATTCCGCCATCAGCGGACTTATACTCATGGGACTTCTGCCGCGTTGTGGCACAGTTGGCGGAGGCCCTTTTCCTTGCTCGGAGATCTGAACAGTAGACATTACCGTGCGAAAAGAACTATTCAGTGATTGAGCGAGAGGCCTTTGCTATCATATGGGGGATTCAAAAATTTTAAATGTATTTGATAGAAAAGGAAATTGTGATCGAGACTGACCATAAGCCTTTCTTGTACCCCTTCTGGGGAGACTACTTGATTAATCCCAGGGGTCAAGTCCTTGCCATCCTGATTGACGAGCTGGAGATAGGTGTCCTAAATGTAGATGAGTTTTTTTCAGTGGGTAGTTGCCAGATGGGCTCTATAAAAAAAAAAAAAAAAAATGTAGATGAGTTTACGCATCACTGCTGCCAGAGAACCGCTTCATTCTCCTTTCTCAATCTATGTTTGTGCTCTCCAGATGCAGGGCCTGATTTGAGGTGTGGGGGGGGTAGTCAATGACCTCCATAATAGTGGTTACTTTACCATTCAAATATTTTCTGGGCCACTGCTGCCTGAGAGCCGGCTCTGGCGATGCCTGGCGCGGGTTTGGTGGTCTGCAGTATTTAAATGGAGAAAAAAAATTGAAACACAAAACAGCAAATCATGCAATCTGAGTCAAAACAATCTCTTAACCCTTTCGCTGTGTGTGATGTATCTGAGCTATCATTGAAAACTCCTACCAGTCATGTGTCATGGCGTGGAGCCTTCATATATTTAACTGCTTCAAGTTATATCCCATTATCGAGTAGCATTTTTATTTTGTAATTGTGGCAATTTTAGATGTTTATCTTGAAGTATCTGCCAACATTTCAAGGCTCATTGCCCAAAAGACTCTGTTATTAGAGATATATCTCAGTGCCCTTCAAAATGGTAAATAGGAAAGTTACACTGAGCAAAATCCAAAAAGTTATACAGAAAGATGACTCTTCTGATGAAGATGGAGATTGCGATCTGGAAATATTGAGTGACAGTGATGATGATTACTTTACTGAAGATGTTATAAACATTTAAAATACTGCCCTGGGTGATTTTAGCTTACAGCGAGTCATGAACCCTCTTCAATGACTGCAATTGTCCTAAGACTGACAGGAAGGCTTTTTATTGTTCCTCATCGGACAGAACAGAAAAAAAATCCTTCAAAGCAATGCCATGTATGCTATTTCCATGGCATAATAAAAGATACAAGATGTGTCTGTGAAACTTGTACAGATAAACCAGGTCTTTGTATTGTAGCCTGCTTTAAAATGTACCATACTCAACTCATTTATTAAAGGTAAAGTTTGATATCTCTTATTATTTTCCTTATGAAAAGGTTTTATTTTATTTTCTCAATGAACAAACACTACCTTTTGTAAATATATTGATATATGGTGCATTTATGCTTTGACTGAAATAGTAAAACTTTGCTCCATGGTTTCCATGCATTTTTGCGCAGGCCTTCTATCACTGATGTTTGGTTCATGTCTGCAGCAAAAAGGTTAAACGCCATTCCATCAGACATCAACCAGAAAAAACACCCCTCCCACATTTCACCCTGGCAATGCTCCAATGCAGTTAGCATTCAAGACATAAACACTGCTGCTCTGACACAAGATAGCTTCATCCAAATATAGGCCAACATACTCACAATATATGCCTGATACTTGCCCACCTAAGACAAAATCTACACATCTTAAAGCCAGCCTTTTCTTGGCAGTAGCCACAGTGAAGGCTGTGGTTGAGTGTATTTTAAAAGCAGCTTTTCAATGTAAGATACAGTGAAGGCTATGAGTGAGGTGATCTTAAAGGCAGCTTTTTCTTGGCAGAGGCCACACGGTGCGGGCTGTGAGTGAGAGCTTTCATTACTCGAAGGACGCTGGCTTCAAGGTGGTGTCTCACATGATGCCAGATCTTCCCAATGTTGATTACGAGAGGGACGTGGAGCAGTTTATAGTAGGTGCCTCGGGTAGGATTTGGAAGAGTGCCAGAGACGCATTCACAAAGGATCTCCTTGGAAGGTTTGCATGCCCTTCCATCCTCCTCCCTCTCTTCCTATCCCTTAGCTCCCTTTGTCTATTCTCCATTAGCTCACTCCCCTCCTCTCTAGCTCTTTCTTCCCTCATCTTTTCTCTCTGTCCCTCTTTCCTCCTCCTCCTCCTCCTCCTCCCTATTCACTCCCCTTACTCCCTCTTTCCTTTTAATTTTCTTTCTGAGCTCCATAACTTTCCCATTTTATCGCATTCATTATTATTTTATTTCCATCGCTCATTCTTCATTTTCCATTATTTTTATTCTCATAAGGGTACCCGTCTTCATTGGGGAATTTGGCAGGATTCAGAGAGTTAAATGCCCTCCCGGTCCCTACTGTCCCCAGTAGTCTATTTGTGCTTTGTACCTTGTGCATATCTTTACTTTTAATTTAAGTACATTACAAACCTCTTTCCAAACATTCTCACGGACATGTTCTCATTGGTGTTCATTATCATCCCTGACTTACCTGTAAAGGTTGGAGTGTATCAAGGCCACTAAACACTACTTGGCCATATCCCTCTATGCCCTATCAAGCACAAGGCCAGCACTCATTTTTTTCCTACCTGGAGGAGCCGCACGTCCTCCCAGCCCAAGTGCAATCTAGGGAAGCCACGTCACTGGGTGATTCAAACACTCTGAGGGGGCCTGGGAAGGTGGTGGTGCACTTCCGCCTCACTCTATCGCAGCACTACTCTACCTTTTTATTAGTATTATTGTTGTTATCATTCTTCTTATTATTATTTAGTAGCATTATTTATTATAATATTTTATTATTATTTATAATAATTATTATTATTATTGGTATTATTATTTTTACTATGGCTATCCCCTCAACCTTTACTACCTACACTTGTACCAGGACATAGTTCAGTGTGGTAACCATGGTGCCTTGGTGACCCTGGAATCACCTAGCACCAGGGTATGATTATAATAGGTGATCGCCCACTCTATCGTTAGTGGACCCACCTATCTCTACTTCTCTTCATTGCATACTCACCTACCCCACATACAGGGGTTGGCGATTAGCTTTCCTGTCCAATGTGCAGATGGGACTTAGCACCCCATCCAACCCCAACTTAGCCTCATCTTTCTGACAGCCTGCATTTTTACCCTATATCCTCACTTTCCCTACAACCTCTCTCACAACCTTCTCTGGTCGGCCTCTAATTTCACAGGGTAGACACTGACCAGCTTCCTCTCATCCAACTATCCCTGATTGGGGCTGAGCGGGAATGGAACAATTTTCCCTCACCCCTGAGCTCCGGTCTGGGATGGTGGGCTTTTAACAACCCGCTTCAGCCCCACCCACACCTTCCTCACATAGCCCTTTCTCTCTCCTTTCAATCTCTATCGATTTTATGCCCAGCCCAAGGTGGAGATGCCATTCCGAAGGGCTTCCTGGCCACTAGGTGGAAAAGTGTGGTCCTAAATGGTGGCAGTTGGTTCTGCCAGCCCCATATTCACCCCTCACAGAGCGGGCTACTGCGGGGGGTGATTATCGTTTGCTTCCTGTGTAACTAATAGGGTCGCCATGTCCGATGATGAGAATTACAAAAATAAAACTCTCCCTTTCCCCTTCACCATCGATGGAGCCCCCCCCTCCCTCCAAAACTCTTCAACCCGAGAGGAGGCTTACTCCTCTCCTTTGCCTACAAGTGTAGCAGACTCCCCCACACCCCTTTTACTTTCTAAAGGGACTGCCAAGAAAGGCAGGCAGCCCATAATTGACCACTCCTGGTGGGAGTGGCACAATAGGGCCATCCCCCTTAGGGGGAGGAGGGAAGATGGAGCCCATCAGCCCCTTCCCTCTAAAGACCTGCAGGCTCGAATATTGAGTTTAGAGGTGGGACACTCTACTTGCCCCCCCTCCTCTCTCTTCCCCGACCAAAGACGTTCTGACCAATAGGACCTGTGATATCGGGGGGGGGGATCCCTGAGATGGACATGGTACCTGAGGCAACCAGACCCTATACAGTAGGACCTTCCATGTGAACAGAGAGCTCTAGCTAGTGTGATGGGTAGAGAGCCGAAAGTGACGCGTTTCTCGGACGGGAGCCTTCTGGCGAATGCATCGAATCCCTCCGAGGTGGGCATGATCAGTGCCCTTCGGACACTTGATGGCACGTCGGTGAATGTGACGCCGTAATCTACCATGAACTTTGTGAAAGGAGTAGTTTATGCGAGGGAACTCGTGGACTACTCCATAGATAATATCACCTTAGAGCTTGCCGACCATGGAAATGTCAAGGTCGAGCGTGTGATGAGAAAAGTGGGAGGGCCTCGAAACCTACCCGTACACTCTTCGTCACGTTCGACGTGGCATGCTCCCTGAGTCGGTTCGTGCCGTTGGTATCACTACCGCGTGAAGGCATTTGTGCCACTGCCGCGGAGGTGCTACTACTGTCACCGCTTCGGTCATGTTGATCGCTCGTGTAGACGTGCAAAGTCGGGGTTACCCGAAGTCTGTGTAAATTTCTCTTAGGCCGGACATAAGTCCAAATCGTGTGTGGCCAAGTGTGTCAATTGCGGAGAGCAGCACGCCGCTGCTTCGAAGGAATGTGGTGCGTATCTCCTTGAGAAGGAAATCTTGGCTATTCAGGCCCAGGATCGTATCTCATTTCGCGAGGCTAAGGGCTTGGTTCTGATGCGCCCATGCTGCCTCGTACATCCTATGCCTCACTATTAAGAAATACACCCTCTGCTCCTGGACCCTCCAGGCCTACGAGCACGGTCGTTCCAGCGTCTATTCTGAATCCTTCTGCGGGTTCTACCTACCCCAGGTGTTCCCTTGGTAAAGCTGGCAACACCCCTGAAGTTGGTTCCTAAAGCTGCTCCCCGAAAGGAGGACAGCACTAAAGGAACTTCCGCTCCTTCGCTCACATCCAGTAGTAAGCTGGGTGGCTTGGAGACGGTGGGTCATCTAAAAGAGGGAACTCTGCCTCCGAAGCCGCCTTGGTCAGCTAAGGTTTCGAGGCGGAGGGAGGAAAAGACTCGCATGGTGAGCCCAACCTTCCCCTTAAAGTCCTCGAAGGCGACAGCGCCTTCAGCGTATTGTCCGGCCAACAGGGCTCGGAGTTCTGCCTCTGAGAAGCGTACGGCCATTCACGTGAGGGTCTTCTCTTCGAAGAAGGACCCACATCTCCTCAGAGCTAGGCCTGGTGGGCATATTCCTTCAATGGAATTGCCGCGGACTCCTGGCCAACTGGGAGGAGTTGCAGAGGCTCGTCTCGTTCCGCTTCCCGTTAGCTATCGTTTTGCAGGAGACCATGCTGGTCGCGTGCCCCCTGCCCACTCTCCCGAGGTATAAGGGTTTTGCGACTCCACCACCACGAGATGGGGGCCGGGCAGGAGGATGCGCGATTTACACCCGGCATGATGTCTCTCTTCTTCTCTATGCTTTAGATATTTCCTTTCAGGAAGTAGCTGTGCAGCTGCACCTGGATAGGAGGTATACTGTTATTTCCGCGTACATTCCACCGTAAGCCGACTTCTCGGGGGACCTCCGCGCGTCATGGCACCGTTGCCGAGTCCTTCTCTCTTGCTCGGAGATCTAAATGGTAGACCCTTTCTTCTCGAGAGACTACTCTATTAATCCCCGGGGTCAAATCCTTGCCGACCTGATCGACGAGCTGAAGATAGGTGTCTTAAATGTGGATGAGTTTACGCATCACTGCCCGAGAATCGCTTTATTTCCTGTCTTGATCTATCTCTCTGCTTCCCGTATACACAGCTGAGTTTTGGTGGGTGGTGGTTGATAACCTCCATGGTATTGTTCACTTTGCCATTCAAATATCATTTTCTTGACCGCTGCCGCCTGAGAAGCTCCCTCCAGATGGTTTTTGGCGCTGGCTTGGTGGTCCGCATTTCATGAAATGACTGATCTCTTTGTCCCATTCGAAGAGTTTAGATCCATGGATGAGGCCGTTAAGTTCTTCTCCGGTAATCTCATCAAATTTGGCCTAACTTCTATTACTAGAACGTCTAGCCGTTTTGCACGCCGACTGCCTCCGCGGTGGTCGGCCGAGTGTAAGATGGCCCTTAAACAGAAGCGTTATGCCTACAGGCGCTATAATCCCTGCCCCAGCGATTTCACTGTTGGCGAATTTCGTCGAGCTAGGGTTATGTTCCGGTATGTATGTTTGGTATCACGCCCGCCGCTCTTCCTGGCGGACATACGTGTCTTCACTAAACGGGAAGACTCCCCTAGCAGAGGTGTGGAAACTAGTCATAAGGATTCGGAGCAAGTTCTCGCAGACCACCCCCCTCCTCCTTCCCGTTCTTCAGAACCACAATCTCGGACCTTGCGTCCGTGGTGGATTCCTTCTCGACCGCATTCTCAAGCTGGGATGCTGCTTCGCCAGCATCCAATGCATGTCATGATGTTGCTGAAGACCGCCGACTTGACTTTACTTCCAGAGGTTTACATTGAGTTAGTTTGGTTCCGCTCTTCCTTTGTGCACAATCACTGCCCCTGGTCCGGACGATTCCCGCATGCCATGCTTCGACACCTGGGTGAGCGAGGCTTGGCCTTTTTGTTAGATTTGTTCAACAGGATCTGGATGGTGTGTATCCTCGTATACACCTGATGAATGGCTACTGTCCTCTCATTTTGCAAATTTTGGAGAGATCACTCTTCGCCCGCCGGTTTCTGCCCAATCTCTCTAACCTCCTGCGTGTGCAAGTTTATGGTAAATAGGTAAATGTTCGAAAAGCCTTCTTCCAGGACAGCGGATACCACCTGTCTTGCTCACAGTGCGGCTTCTGTAAGTTTCACTCCATGTCGGATGCTCTGCTCCGACTGGAAAATGCCGTCTGCGAGGCCTTCCTTCGTAGACAGGACTACGCCGCTGTGTTTTTCGATCTGGAGAAGGCCATTGATACCGCATGGCGATACGGTATCATGGAGACTCTCCACACGATGGGGGCGAGGGGACGCCTCCCAATCTTTATTTCTGAATTTTTAGTGAGATCGTCTATTCTGGTTACGGGTGGGGGAGCCCTCTCTGGTTCAATGGAGCAGGTAGTGTCCTCAGTGTCGCACTCTTTTCCCTGAGCATCCACCGTATCACCTCGGTGCTGCCGTAGTTCTCGCTACTCCTCGTGGACAAAGTTCCGATCTCGTTTAGTGCAGACCATATGTCAACTCCAACAGGCATTTAACTGCATCTCTCTCTATGCCGAAGCTCACAAGTTTCGGTTTTCTTTGGCCAAGAGTAAAGTGGTGCACTTCTGCCAACATCCACGGCTCCACCCCAACCCGGACTTATTCCTAAACAGGGTTCGCCTGGAAGTCCTAGGATTCGCATCATTTCCTTGGTCTTGTTTTCGACCTACCCCTCACCTTATAGGCTCCTATTTACACTCTTAGGGTCTCTTGTACCCGCGCCATGGACATTCTTCGTTCCGTGACGTTTAGTTACCTGGGTTACTGATAGGGCTACTGCCTTGCTTTTCTATCGATCCTTTGTTCGTTTGAAGCTTGACAACGGATCCGAGTTTCATGCCTCGGCAGACACTCGTATATTGCGGAAGGTCGACTCGATTCATCACACCCGTCTACGCCTGGCGGCCGGTGCTTTCCGCACGTTGCTCTATTGAGATCTTACTTGTCGATGCTGGGGAGATGGCACTCGCTTTGCACCGTGCATATTGCATTATGCGCGAGTCCGGCGCTTCCTCCCTCAGTCGCCAACGGCTCTAACTGCATCCGAATCCGATCTCGACGGTGCCTCTGCCGCCTAGAGACGGTCGTCATAGGGTTTATGGCTAGGAAAATCATTCGAGAACTCGGTGTAGCTCTTGAAGGCAGTCACCAGAGGGGCGAATTTAAAATGAAGATATTAAAATCAGTAGACCTCAAGTTCTGAACTTTTTTTCTCTGATAAAGGCCTCAGAAACTTCCGCCAAGCTCAAAATGATTTCGCTCGCTACGAAGAAGATCATCTTGTTGGCCATGGTGTCCAGGGCCATCAAGGAGGAAGGCGGCAAAAGTTTGAAGTGCTTGGAAAGGCCTCTGCTGACCGAACCTATGCGAGAACAACGTCGGGATTTTTTCTAATGAAAAACATTCACGGTCGCTCCAGTCATCGAGAAGCAGAACGACCGTGTTGTAAGCGTCGGGCAGGATGTCTCCGAGGTCCGCTACTTGTCCACGACCAAGCACCCGACCCCTGTGATGATGCTCGGCCTTGTGGCTTCGAATGGCGAGAACTGCGTCGTCCCCCAGACTGTTCGGCACATTCTTGTCGAATGTCCCAGTCTGGGTGATCTTCGCGCACGACACCTGTCCCGGTACCGGGATGGGCGGGCTCGCTACCGCCTGTCCCTTGTACTCGGGATGGGTGCGTGTACTTTGACTGGTGGACTTATGGACTTTTTGGGGGAGGCCGGCCTTCTCCCTTTCATTTAACCCGATTTAATTGTTGTTGTTGTTTTTGTAATTGTTTAATTGTTGTTGTTTTTGTTATTGCTTTGTTATTGTTATTTCTTTTTATTGTTGTTTCCTGTTCAATTTTTTAAAGTAGCCTAGAACTAGGCTGTTTGTTTACGGCAACTTATGCCTAAGTCGGCAGTCGCCAGATAGCCCCTTAATTAAAAAAAAAAAATCGAATGGCGAGATGTCGCCCGTGTGGTTCTCGGCTGGTTACAGACTCACCGTGGCGAATACAGGGACATCTTGGGCGAGAAAGATAATGTAGAAGCCTGTTCAAGGGTGGTTTGGGTCGAAGGGCTTTTCGCCGCTGCAGTCGCCCGACCTCAATCCCATCGACTACAACGTGTGGGTACATGTCTAGGGCAAGGCCTGAAGGCTCCTCCACAGCATCGTGGACGAGCTGAAGTCCTCCGTCAACTTTGTGTGGGCCAGCATAAGCAAGGACTTCGTCCGCAACGTGTGCGTGGCCTTCAGGTCTCGCCTGAAGCGCGTGCTCGCCGCCGAGGGCAGCCCATTGATTAATATTACAATATAAACACATATGGTAAAACAGTAAAAACGTGTCTAATTGCATCAAAAATATCATTGTGTTCTTTGCTGAGAACAGTGTAATGAGTGTATCAGGTCTTTTGCATTATCGCTACCATTCTTTCTTCAACAGATGAATTTATAGCCACTATCATCCAAAATTCTCTTCCTAACACACCACCAATAATATTTCCAATTCATAATCGGCATATTTGAAATATCTTAAAGAAAGCTTTGACAACAAAGAAGTCATTATTCTTGGTGACTTTTCTGAGAATTACTGGTCAAACACTACCTACTGTCCACCCTTTTGTAGTTTATTATAAAAATGAGAGCACAATTTGTCTTAACCCTAAAAGTTTTTGCTTTATCAGTGACTCGTTGACATATTCAGTTGCTGCATTTCTTAAAAAAACCTTTTGCTTGACACAAATGATTTTCTTCCAAAATGCTCTAAAGTTCACTATTTCTCAGAGGGTTGTGCTGCTCAGTACAAAAACAAGTACAACTTCAAGGACTCTATAAAATTATTCCTAACAGTTTAATGACTGTCAAAGCATTCAAAATATCGGTCAACAGAATATGCAGTCCACCAAATTTCAACTTATTTATCAATTCCTTTCCATGACCTACATTGACTACAATATTTTCTTTGTACCTATGAAATATTTCTTATTAAGGGTGAATGGAAGAAATGTCAGATAAACATCAACACTGTAAAATTAGCTCTTTTCTTTTATCCCCTGAGGATACATGTTGGGTATTGCTGAACATTCTTATTGTGTTGAGTGCCCCCAAATTAAACACAAGTTGCAATCACATATTAATTTGACCCAATCTTAAGAAGCAACAAAATTCTCTTCTAACATAATGTGATTCTACGGGCCTAGTAGAGCATAGACTATCTACATATAGTCTATGTTGTTGTTTATAGTTTTTACTGTCTCTGTTGTCTATTCTGTCACATAGTCTATGCTGTTGTATTGTCCATGCCTATAAGCAATTTTTTAAAAAGTAGTATAAAGTACAATATATTTAACCTTGTATATTAACAGATTAATTAAAATAAACATAAGAAATTATGCATTTTAAGGAAAAAGGGATAATGCTTTTTTTGAAACAATAATTTTTTTCATTTCCATGTACTTTGGGGTCCCTCCCCCCATTTAAATATTTAGATGGGCAATATCTTGGGTTAACAGAGGACCCTTGTGCCATCAGGTTCCCCAGCAATTACCATTCTGATCTTTATGTGAATTTCATCATTCAATTGGGGGGGAAATCTTGTGTTCAGAATGAAGGGCCTTATCCACTAGTGGAAGGATTGCGCACTATATCAATAGTAATGTTTAGACCATCTCCTTACATGCTATTCCACCAGAGGCCCCGAAGCTACATCTCTTCCATGTCACACATGGGTCACCCTGTCAAGGTTCCAGTATGGTCACCATTCAAAACTCAATATCTCCGAATGCCGCATCACCTTGACCAACACAGACATCTGCACTTGTGATCACTGGGAACTGGACTCAGTTCAACACATGCACTTGCCCACAAAGACAAAACCTACAAATATAATCAGTGCTGGATGTATGGGATGTGTCACCAGTTTATTGTGGAAGTTGACCTAGTGGGACGCTGTAGATAGATGAGGGTAACATCACCTGCTCTAAAGCTTTGTCTTCCCGACCTATTTCCAATTATTTATCATGGCTTAATGATGTTTTAAAGAATGGGGATCACGGTAAAGTTTAATGGGATAGAACTGCTTTAAAGCTGAAACAATTGGTTTACTTGTTTGGTGAGAGCTATGAAATAAATGAAATATTATGAAATTTAACCCATCTTTGTTGGTGATGTTTACCTGGGAGGTTCCGATTTCTCTATTCAACTAATCCTGCACCCCTCTGGTTGGCTTGTTCATAGTCTTGCTTTCTTGATGACTATTTGCTAAATATTTCCTCTTTAATGTCCACAAATGCGCAATCCTGGCCTTCAATTTAGCTCCACCATTTCTTTTGATTCTTTCTTCATTTGGTTTTATGATTTTTTTCTGAGAGTCGTTGAGTGGAAACACCGTTTCTGATTACAGTGACATTAAGCCACATTGGGTGTGGTTAGCCTTTGGATGAAGTCCAATTTGGGTCGATTTCACGTCGTCTGCCATACGCTGAAGATACCTAAGGTTCAGATTTCAGTAGGTCCCCACTGAGAAATAAAAGGCATTATGAATTAAGTGCAGATCGGTAGAAAAACCCCTACCAATTTATTTATTAAGGTTTTTCTTAATTAAACTTCCTGGTAAACGGTTGTGGTTGTTAGATACTTCTTGGTGCTTTTGTCATTCCTCACTCCCCTTCCAGGAGTTCTTTGAAAACCCCGAATTCCGAGCAGATGGGTTGAAGATCTACCCCACTCTTGTTATCAGAGGGACTGGGCTCTATGAACTCTGGAAGACTGGTCGCTACAAGAGTTACCCTCCCAATACCTTGGTGGATCTGGTAGCTACTATTTTGTCACTGATTCCCCCTTGGGTTCGCATTTATCGAGTCCAGAGGGATATTCCGATGCCTCTTGTCAGGTAAAGTTCTTTGGTTCTTTCGGGTGAGTCTTAGTGAGATATTAACTGTTTGATTATTAAATGTCGCGGTAACCTACCTTGGTGGGAAAGCGATTGATAATCCTTGTCAATTAATGATTGGAAGTTTGTGTTCCCAGCTCTGGGGTAGAACATGGCAACCTGAGAGAATTGGCCCTGGCTCGAATGAAAGACCTTGGCACTGTATGCCGCGACGTCCGAACGAGGGAGGTTGGCATCATGGAGATTCACCAAAAAATTCAACCTTATGAAGTGAGTCACGAATCGGGAGTCCTGCCCTCCTTAGTTGCTCTCTCCTATCACGGATGAGGATGCTTTCGACCATTGTTCGCTCCATTTTAGAAGCAGCGTCAATTCAGTCTATGTTAGGTCATGCAGGTATAGAAGACTTCAACATCTCCTGTTCTCCTCAAAATAGGGTCGGCGCACTTCAATGCCACTAAAACTACCTCCTCCTCTCACCCCCTTTATGCCCTAATAAGAACAAGGCAACCTCTCATTCTTTCTACTCCGAAGGCCCTTCATAGTAGTAGTAGTAGTCCGCTAGCTTGCCTTTATCCAGGCAGATCCCAACTGGATAATGAAATAGACATAAAGGTCAGTATGATAATCGATGGTGAGCTCACCTCGTCCATGCACAGTGGACACCTATCATCCACTTCCTCCTCAATCAGCCCTTTCTCTCTCAAACATTCATTCACATAATGAGCCCACATTTTAGGGCTGTCTTCCAACCTTTCTCACACTCGTACACTCTCCACAATTATATTCCCACCCATTCAGCAGTCGCCAGATAGCCCCTTAAAAAAAAAAATCCAAATCCACCCATTCTCCTTATCTGCCCATACTACCTCAGAAAACTTTTCTGTCATAACCTTCTTCACACCATAAACATTTCTTACCCATTCGTTCCCCACATTATCCACATCTCACACCGCAAGGTTGCCTCTCAAGTTGTCCATTTGCACTGCTCTTACTCGGGATCTTTCCCTTTCCTTCCACACCATAGTCTCCCTCCCATACACCAACGTTGCCACCAGTATATTCTCATGCAGCTTCTTAGCACATTCCACACTCAAACCCTTACTATTCATTAACGCTCTAATATCTTCAGATTTTACTATTACAGTATTTAAAACCTTGTTATCGCAATCTGCTTCACTTCCACCACCATCACTTACAATGCATCCAAGATACTTAAAGCTTCGCATTGTTGAAGGGTGACACCAATTACTGATATCACACCCAACCACATTCTTACCCCCATATCTATTCAGTACCTTATGCTTTTCTCTTACACTCTGTCAAAAGCTATGATCGATATTTACAAATCCCTTTCACTCTTCACCCACGAACACCAGGTCGTCAGCATATACCAACATGAATAGAACCCATCGTTCATCAATCTACACCACATTTCCTCATTCCCATATGTATTTTTCTAGTACTCCATCCATAATGATATTAAACAGCCATGGCAACAGCACACAACCTTGTCTTACACTTCGCACACATATGTCAAACCATGCACTCTAGAAATCTTTCACCCTAACACCCCCATAAGTGGATACCCTGTGCAGCCTGTTGCACTCCGGAGTTATACATCCTTCCTGCCTGAGTGCAAATGAGGGAAGCCCCAACACTGGGTTGACGTGAACTCTCTGATGGGGCCTGGGTGAGTTGTTGGTGCGGCTTCCACCTCGCCCTCTCTCAGCTCTAGCTTATATTTATTTATGTATTATTAGTAATATTATGACTATCGCCTCAACCTTTTGTCTCCCCGCACTTTGTTCCAGGACGAACTGTTTTCACCTGGACAGTTTGGCGCGCTAGACATGGTGCCTGGGTGGACTGCACTCCACCCTAGGATCATCACCTAGCGCCAGCCAGGCTATGATAACATTAGCCGACACCAATTTTAGTGTCTAATTTTTTTTAGCTGATTCAGGACAATTTTGATGTGCCAAATCCAAAAATCTCACTGGTTTTGCTCAATAAGGCCAACCTTTTTTTATTTATCACCACATGTTTTTTTACGTGTTTTTTTTTGTCATATACAGGCATTTATATTTATATGATGAAAATATTTCTTATTGCTTTAAATAAACGAATTCTGAAGAGTTTACATGCAGAAACTTTTTACTAACTGATATTTTATATTTTGCTGGTAAATGAAACGGATTCGGCCAGAAGATCTTACCAAAATAAGCCAGATGTATTCTGCTGCATCTATGGCGAATACACCGTTGTTCCTAGCAGGAATCTAGTCACAAGTTTAATAAAGCAGGCTTACCATGCTTATTTTGGTATGAAACTTGGTGACCAGGATAAAGGGCGAGAAGAGTTGTCTGAAATTTGGAATTCCCATAGTTTGGATGGAGCTAACAAACTATAGCACTGATTGCTACTTCTGTGATATTGATTTGACTGGGATCAACAAAAAGAACCGGAGCAGCCTCAATTATCCTGATCTTCAATGAGCACACCATCCTGTAGTTCATTGTGAAGAAATTCCAGTACCTTTCTTTGTAGAACTTCCTGACATTAGTGACGAAGATTCATCCACTGTTGAAGAAAATGAAGGTGTTTTTTTGACGATGATTCTCCACATCCTTTTTTCCCCAAAGACCTAAATGATCTAGTTCGCGATTTCAGCTTGTCATAGTCCTCTGTCTAATTCCTATCTGCAGTGCTCGCATCACCTTACCGCCACAGACATCAAGAGTATCTCAGTTTTTTCTCTAAAGAGGATTTGGTGTACAGTACAGATATTGCGCAGCTTCTGCACAAGCTTGGAGTGCCACAGTACCACCCTAAAGATTGGAGACTGTTCATTGACAGCAGCAAGCGATTGCTGAAATATGTTCTGCTGCACAATGGCAACCAGCTTGCCTCTGTACCCCTCGCTCACTCGATTACACTGATGGAGAAGTATGAAACAGTGAAGTACATGCTGGAGAACATTCATTATGATCAGCATGAGTGATTGATTTGTGTCGACCTGAAGATGAACTTTTTGTTGGGACAGCAGTAAGCGTTCACCAAGTACCTGTGCTTTCTGTGCATGTGGGGTATTAGGGATCGAACTCAGTATTACACGAAGAAGGACTAGCCTTTACGGGAGAAACTGGTGCCTTGCAAAGCAAGAAACGTCATAAACAACCCTCTGGTGGACATAGTCAGGATATTCTTCCCACCACTGCACAGAAAGTTTGACTTGATCAAACAGTCCACCAAAGTTCTGGACAAGGATGGTGACTGCTTCACTTATTTGTGCCACACTTTTCCAGGTTTGACCATGGAGAAGTTGAAAGCTGGCATCTTTGACGGTCCTCAGCTCTGTCAGCTCATCAGTAATCCAGAGTTTTAAATCTCAATGAACGAAGTAGAACTGGAAGCGTGGGAGGCTTTTGTTCTTGTCGTGAACAACTTTCTTGGCAACAAGAAGGCCAAGAACTACACATAACATGTCACCAATATGTTGACTGCTTTCAGGAACCTTGGATGCACCATGATCATCAAACTGCATTACTTATCCCTATCAATGTACACTAATCAATTTTTGTAACGTTTAATTAATAAATTGGGTTAGAAAACGATGTTTTTTTATCTTAACCTATTTTGGGGAGAAATAGTAACAAAAATCAACCAAAACTGTAATCGATTTAGTTATAGGATCAGATATTTTAAAAATCAACTTAGCACAAAAATCTGATCAGATCGCAGGAAACGGATGTCATTTTCGGATTCAGTGGTGCAAAATTGTCCTAAATCAGGGTGGGTGATCACCCACCCTAATCGTTAGTGTAAATGCTTATTTCTACTTCCCTTTATTACTTACCTGCCTCTTCCCCCCTTCCAAACTTGGTTTTCTATCCACACCGAGGTTATGGCTGCCCGGTGCACTTTCGTCCTCTTATGGGTCCTTAATGCGAGGTTCTAAAGCTCGCTGGCTAATGCAAGTATTTTGGCACTGGGTATGTTGGGCCGTCAACTCCGCTCACCTTCTTCCAGTACACATATAAAGTGGCTACGTACCACATTAATTGCCGTTCGGCCACTTAATGGCTCGCCGGTGAGCGTGATGCGCACTCTACATAAACTTCGTCAAAGGAGTGTTTTATGCGAGGGAACTCTTGGACTACTCCATGTATGTCACTTGCGGGGATCCGCATACTGCTTCTTCGAAGCAATGCGGTACTTATCTCCTGGAAAAGGAAATCCTGGCTGTTCAGGCTACGTATCATCTCTCATTTAGTGGGGCTAAGGACTTGGTCCTGGCACGCTCGGCGCTGCCTGGGACGTCTTATGCCTCATTTTTTAAAAAAAGGGCCCCTCCAGGCCTACGAGCAAGATCTTTCCGCGCCCATTTGGAACCCTTCTGCCGGTTCTACTCATCTTGGGCGCTTTCTGGTAGAGATGGCGGCACAGTGTTCACATACAGCATCGGCTAAAACTTGGGCTTACCCCTCCTCCGCCACGGTTTCCCCGAGCCGGGGTGCGGATATCGAGATTATCTTCTGCTTGATTCCTGAGAATGAGGAATCAGAGCACCCCCCCGGGTTGTTTGGCAAAGAAAATGGGAGACGGCCTAGAGGAACTTTAAAGTTGCGTGACATTGCGCTTTGGCTGTTCCCATGGACCTACCCCCCAATTCCGCGACGGCTTCAGGTTCCTTTCTCTCTTCTTCCTGATGGTAGCATGCTGGTCAAAGACCACATGTTCCAAAAGAGAGTAGCACTAGCTAGGCTGATTGGTAGAGAGGCTAAGGTCACCCGTTTCTCGGAAGAGAGCATTCTTTCGAATGTGGCGGAACCTTCACTGGCTACCATTAGTGGTGCTCTTTCGCCACTCAATGGTTCACCTGTGGAGATGACATTGCCCTCTACCATGAATTTTGTGAAAGGTGTGGTTTATGTGAAGGAACTTCTAGACTGCTCCTTAGAAGTCATCACTGAATTGATGACCGACCAAATTGAGCTAATTTGGGTTACTATTGATTAAGGAAATCCAACATAACTTCATATGAAATTGCCTTAAAGTTAGCTATAAAAGCGAAAGCCATTTTCTGATAGTAAAGAAATATAAAACCATGTCTATAAATTATAACACCATACCTAGGAATTATACAACCATGTCTAGTAATATTCGCAACAAATCTTGGTGACAAAAAATGCTAATAAATTAGTTTAATTTCCCTTGTCACACCAAGAAGTAACCATTTGTAGTTAATACTACTCTCTCATGATACATCTGACCTATTGAAACGCTGTTCACAATTTGACCCTGATTAGTCGGCTTTACCGGACGAGGTCCGTTACAGCCCCGCCCATTACTCTGTCATTTTGTAGATCACCCTTGGGATAACACCTTTGAGGTGGGCTTCCCAATGTCACTTCCTATCAGAGCTAAGTTGCCTTTTACAAGATTTTTTTTTAAGCATTTACTATTTCACTCCTCATTTCTTCGTACACCCTTCGCATTCCACACGCATACTGGCCTCAGGCTCCCGAGCGTGCCTGTTTCTTTGTCTTGTTTAATGGCGTAGTTTTTTGTTTTGTTGTTTTTAATATTTAACTAACTAAAAATAGGCTACCAATTCATTTCGGTGGCTATGACCTTTATGAGAGTCGCCAGATGGGAGATCTAAAAAACAACCCTGACTGGGTAAGATGACACAACAAAGCACCCTAATTGTTATGAACGATCATTCGGCGTGGATAAAATGAGGCCTGTGTGTTCTTTGTGCTTGATAGTGCCTAAATGGGGTTGGGGAGGGTTGGCCGTTTCCAGTGGCATTGTGCGCGCCAACCCATCCTGAAAAAGCTGTTGATGAAGTTGATTAGATCCTTTGTTTTTTCTCCCGCGTAATTTGATCTGGTGTCCTTTGGCCCGGGAAATGTGGGGCTTATCACTTTCTGGGACCTACAGGTTAACGTCGGATCGCCGCTACATCGAAGTCGCCTTGAATCGGCAATCCATCACTAACGCACTCACTGTGGCTTAACTTCGTTAAGCTACATAGCATGTAAAGATTCCTTTACATGCAATTTCATAATATCATGTTAAGATTCCTTTTCATGCTTTTTTTCCTCTTTATGGCTGGAATCTTGCTCAGAGTCATCACATGATCCTTTTTTAGTTTCAAAGCTGGTCTTTGAAGTAGTTTTGCAGAACTGTGTAATTGTCAAAGTTTGTTGAGTTGGTTCTTCTTTTGAAGATGTAGCTTCGGCAGTTTTACTTGCACTAACAATCCTATTGTAAACAGTATTATGCACTTTTTTGAGATGATTATGAATATTAGTTTTTGTCATTTTGTATGGTTCTCGGCTACCTCGTGAAAGAACTTTCGTACATAATATACAAACTGCTTTGCTCACATCTTCCTCACTAACTTTGAAGTAGTCCCATATGAAGTTCCTACTTTCTGTAGGCATTCTTCTTTCAACAAAATTAAAAGATTGATCAAATCTGAAACATTAAAGTCAATAAGTTAAAACATGTTGAAAAATGTAGCTAATAGCATTAACATTCATTAAATTAATACTTAATACTGGGTTCGAGGGTAGCTTGTTAAGATGGTATACTAGTGTATGTGTATAAGTCAAATAAAAATGTATGCAATCAGCCGAAGCTTCGGTACACCTCTAATTTTAAACGAAACCAACGAGGACATCTTGCGCAGAAAGTTTGTAAGGAGATTTCTGTTTGGAAAGTGGGAAAGGTGGAAGTGAAAATGCATTGCTATATAGCTGCAGATCTTCCCGTGGGTGTTGGGGTTGGGGGAGCATGCACTCATCCAGATGTCATCAGCATTGTCGCCCATGCTATACTCCACCACCCCCTTCCTCTTGCTGGGACCTTTTTTTTCACTAATGTTTTTTTTATATATTCCCCTTTATGTATTTTTTATTTCTCCGGTAGGGTAAAATACTCGTGGTATACCAGTTTCTTGGTATTTATCCTGTTTTTAATCGAAATGCAACGTTCTGGTTGTAGGTAGAATTAATCAGGAGAGATTACTACGCGAATGGTGGCTGGGAGACGTTCCTGTCCTATGAGGACCCGGCGCAAGATATCCTCGTCGGTCTTCTCAGGCTGCGGAAGTGCTCCTCACAGACTTTTAGGTGAGTTTATTAGACAGAGGCTTTGTTTTTATGTAATGGAATTGGGTTTGAACGCCGATTGGCGCATTACGTCTCTTTCTGCGATGAGACTAACTTCTGTACAAGGTATTAAGTATGAACAGCAAAGGTAAGAATAGGAGTGTACTTGTGAGTGATGCAGTTACAAGTGAAATGAGAGTATTTTGATGAACTGTATAATGTGAATATGATCGGATTCATGGGTGAAAAGGTTTGTCTTCGATGCTGCAAACGCTGTGTCGGCCGTAGCATTCGAGCTCCACCTGAATAGGAGGTATTCCCTCGTGTCTCTATACCTTCCACTATCAGTCGACTACGATGAGGTGGAGTTCCGCCGGGTCGTTAAACGCTTGTGAAACCATTTTTCCTACTCAGAGATCTGAATAGTAGACACCCCCTTAGGGAGTAATACACAAACGATCCCAGGGGCCGGACCTTTACCGAACTGATCAAAGAGCTGGAGATTGGTGCCCTTAATGTTGTAGCCTTCACAAACTGCTGTCCTAAAACTGCTCCACTTTCCTGTGTTGCCATGTCCCTGTGCTCTCGTGAACCAAACGTGGACTTTAGATGGCAGGTTGTCCATAACATCCATGGTAATTAATTACCACTTTGCTATACAAATATATTTTGCTTGGTCACTGCTGCTCTAGGAAGACGACCTCAGCAAGCACTATGGCCCGCATCCGAGGAAATGACTGAGTTCTCTTTCTCAGTCGAGTTTAGGTCAGTGGGAAGTTGTGCTTCCCACCGAGTCCCGTCTCTGGGTCTGTCACAACAGATCTTATTTTGACCGGCCTCTCTGGCTCCTCAGTTGGGAGTTGCGGTCTTTGGGGATCGACCGCCGGTACACTGGCCCACTTATGGTTGTTGTGCATCGCTGCCCAGTGCGAACACAATCATTATTAACTCATTCAGGGCAGATCCCCTGAAAAATCCGAAAACCCAATATGGGATAGGAGGGAGCGTCTAAACGCGGGATCTAACCCACCAACATCTTTTGTTTGGCACAAGCTTAGGTATTTTCGCATTTTGGAAAACTTTCTTCAAATTTCCGACTAGGTAAAAAAAAAATGGAGAGCTCGCTCAATCTTAGTGTTGGGGTTGGCAAGTGAAACCACGACAGAACCACTCTGACTAACCTATGGAGGGGTTTCCCTCAAACTATTTTTGTGCGGCAAAGGAAATTCCCCTTTGCCATCATTGGAGGTTATTGTGAGACGTCCCTCAGACAGAAGTGGTATGCCTACATTCCGTAGAACCGCAGCCCGAAAAATTTCACCGTCGGTGAATTTCGTCGAGCTAAGATAAGGTTCTGGTATGTTCCGAAGCACGCCCACCGCTCTTCCTGGTAGGCATATGCGTCTTCACTTAATGGGATGACCACTCTTGCAGAAGGGTGGAAGCGAGTCAAAAGGATTTGGGGCAAGTTCTCACAGGACCACTCTCCCATTCTCCAGGAGATCGCAACTTTAATCTCCGACCCCTCTTCCATGGTGGTAGGTGGAGGTCACCTGTCCTCTACACAGTGCAGTTTCCATAAGTTCCACTTCACGTTGAATGCTCTGTTCAGACTGGAAAAAGCTATCGGCGAAGCCTTCCTTCGTAGACAGCATTACGCCACGGTGTTTTTTGATCCGGGCGATACGGTTTTATGGTGATCCTGCATACGATGGATGCGAGGGAACGCTTCCCTATTTTCATTTCATACAATATGGTCTATTCAGCATACAGGTGGGGGGAAAGCCCTCTGGCACAATAAAGCAAGAACAGGGCGTCTCGCAGTGAAGTGTCATCAGTGCCACACTCTTTGCCCTAAGCATCAACGGTATCTTCTCCTCTGCTGTCCAAAGATGTTCTCTTCTCTCGCTCTACCCAGACCATTCATCGATCTCTTTTGGCGCTAGTCCGAAGCGCACAGGTTTTGGTTTTTCCTCACCAAGACTAAGGTGGTGTACTTATGCTGCCATCCACGGCCCCACCCTGACCCGCACTTGTTCGTAAACGGGGTTCGCCTGTAACTATGGAACTAGTAATGCGGTTGTGCAGATGATACCTCCCGATACAGTGTAAAATGTGGTTATGGTGATACACTTTGTGAAATTTGGTTGTGCTGATACACTGTATGAAGTGTGGTTATTCTGATACACTGTGTGAAGTGTGGATGTGCTGATACACTGTGTGAAGAGTGGTTGCGCTGATACACTGTGTGAAGTGTAGTTGTGCTGATACACTGTGTGAAGTGTGGTTGCGCTGATACACTGCGTGAAGTGTGGTTGCGCTGATACACTGTGTGAAGTGTGGTTGCGCTGATACACTGTGTGAAGTGTGGTTGCGCTGATACACTGTGTGAAGTGTGGTTGCGCTGATACACTGTGTGAAGTGTGGTTGCGCTGATACACTGTGTGAAGTGTGGTTGCGCTGATACACTGTGTGAAGTATAGTTGTGCTGATACACTATGTGAAGTGTGGTTGTGCTGATACACTATGTGAAGTGTGGTTGTGCTGATACACTGTGTGAAATGTAGTTGTGCTGATACACTGTGTGAAGTGTAGTTGTGCTGATACACTGTGTGAAGTGTAGTTGTGCCGATACACTGTGTGAAGTGTGGATGTGCCGATACACTATATGAAGTGTGGTTGTGCTGATACACTGTTTGAAGTGTAGTTGTGCTGATACACTGTGTGAAATGTAGTTGTGCTGATACACTGTGTGAAGTGTGGTTGTGCTGATACACTGTGTGAAGTGTGGTTGTGCTGATACCTGCCGATACACTGAATTTTGGTTATGCTGATACTTGCTGATTACACTGAAATGTGGTTGTGCCGATACACTCTGAAATGTGGCTGTTGTGATGATAGGTTTGTGATATGTGATGTTAGAGAGGCTGAAAAATTCAATGGCTTTTAAGTCATTATGTCCATTTATGAGGTGAATAGTTTTTAGTGGTGTTGATACACATCGGCCACACCTAGTGGTAAAGCGTTTCCAGTCAGATCCTTATGAAAGTTTTCTGCCATTTTAAACATGGGGTACGGTCACATTCGCTTTTTACCACACTCATTGTGGAGGTTTACTTTTCCACCATAGGAGGATGCTTTTTTTCTGCTGAAGCCTTTCTTCCAGAAAGTTGGATTGGGCATGCATCGACTCCACTGCCAATACCCAGTCCTCACCCCTTTATACAATATCAAGCACAAAGTCACCCACCATTCTTGCTACGCAACTATTGCGTTGCTATGTGCTGTAGCACATTGAATGGTTGGTATGGGGATGACCTCTTAACATGGTAAGACTGGTTGCCATCAGAGGTTAAGGGTAGTTGTTTGATTCTATCTACCCTCTTCCCATTTTATGGCATTGATGCATCCCAGCCCACTACCAATGCCCTTCCTGTCCCTATGTCTACAGGAGGATCTGCGGTTATATATTTTTGACACGTTTCACCTCCATCTTGAGCACTTTCTTTACAAATCTCTTCTTAGAAATCTTCTGTGAGATGCACTCGTTGGTTGTTGACTTAAAAAAAATTATTGTCTTCTAATGCCCTGAAATTTTTTTTCCTCATTTAGACCAGAATTGATCGGAGGCGTTTCAGTAGTCAGAGAGCTCCATGTTTACGGCTCCGTGGTTCCGGTGAGTAGTCGAGACCCAACCAAATTTCAGCACCAAGGCTTTGGGATGCTCTTGATGGACGAGGCAGAGAGAATAGCGAGGGAAGAACATGGCTCCAATAAACTCGCTGTTATTTCCGGTGAGTCGATATGTTTGTTTATTTAAGATTATCTATAGTGTTTGTCTATTTTTCTCTCATTTTTTGTAGCCAGGTTGGAAAGTCTCCAGCTCGAAAAAACACGAGCATAGCTTTCCGTTCCAAGTGCTTGTTTGGATGAGCAGACTGTTACACCTGGTATCCATAGGAACTGCACTTCCTCAGTGCCCAAGTAAAAATTGGGAAAGCCCTGATCACTAGATTGAAATGAGCTCTGATGGAGACTGGAGAAACGGTCCGCTTCCTCCTCGTCCCTCTAAGAACCCAACTTTTTCTTCGACTTTCCCATCTGTATTTTCTCTAGGCCCAAAGACCTGACCAGTTACCACATGACATCTCAGGAGAAGCTTTGGAACTTCCATAAACAACGCCTTTTAACGCCCATAGGGTGCAAGAGACCAAGAATTGACGGCTCCTGTGCGTTGGGCGCAATTAATGGGCAGGTTTATTTTGTCTCAATAAGCCCTTTCCTCCGCCTACCTCTCTGTGGCTGATCTCTGATTCCTAAGGCTCTACTATATATGGCGGCGGGGGGGAAGGGTACTTTCTTTTTGGCTACCCAGCCAACTAAAAGTCTCTGGGGTCCCATTTCTGGGTCTGCCACAACAGATCTTAAGATCCTGACCGTCCTGTCGACGATCTAGTAAGGAAATCCACCCTACCTTTCTGGCCCCTGAGTTGGGAGCTACAACCTTTCAGGATCGACTGTCCACTGGGCCACTTCTGGTGTGCGTGCGTCGATGCATAGGTGTGAACACCACTCTTTAATGCATCCAGGGTTCAGACCCGAAAAGTCTAAAAAAATAAGTTGAGATAAGCAGCTCAACTCAATCCCTCCAATTCCCCTTTCTTTTTCTTGTTGATAGCAAACTTTGGAAAATTTTGTGTTTTGACAAAGTATCCAAATTTCGGAGTAGGTCCTTCAAAGTGAAACTTCGCCCAACCTTGGCGTTGTGTTGGGCGAGGAATTCGACAACTCCACTCTGACCCATGGAGGGGCCCCGCTCCAAACATTTGCTTGCAGCAAAGGGGCTACCTCTTTGCCATCTTTGGAGCCGCCCTCGAGCTGCTCTACCTCTGAAGAGGTGTCCCCCACCCCTCCCAGAGCTTTCTCAGGCACCCCTCGAACCTTCTAGTGGAGAGGGGACTTCCCCCTTTCCTATCTTTGCGAGTGAGGCAGCTTTCCCTTCCCCCCCTTCTTTTGAGTCTCCCTCGAACGACTTTATCTCAGTACCAGCAGCGGCCCTTCTTTGTCTTTCACAGGGCCCCGCCAAGAAGGGAGCGAGCATGGAGCCCAGAATCGACCGCTCTTAATAGGAGCGGCTTGACAGGGGCAAAGGTTGGCGAGGCCAGTCGGGCCGTGCCTCCTAGCGTCCTGCAAATGTGTCGTAAGCTTGCTGAGGGCCGGTGAGCCTACCCCTCCCCCCTTTCCCGATGGAGTTTGGTTCCCCGGCCCCAATAACTCTTGTTACAGGCAATAGGCCCGTAGAGTCATCGGTTGGGTTCCGTAATACGTTGAGAGGCGGGGGGGGATGGCCACTTGGAGGCCCTTCTTGAGGTGGAAATGGCCCCTTGGAGGCCCTTCCTGAGGTGGAAATGGCCCACGAGGTGCCCCCGCCCCTGATGACAGGATCTTCCAAAGGGGTGAGCAAAGGTTCGATGGAGGTAATCCCTAGTCAAAGCCTACCCCTGTGTAAGTTCCTCCTGAGCTGGTTCGGGCCCCGGATGACTCACGAGGAGGGGAGGAATCTCCTGCCCGGTTGATGCCCCTTTGTCAGCCATGTAGTTCTCCATTTCGGAGAAGGACATGGCTGAGGATGACTCGTCCGGCCTTGGCGCTTCTAGGGGTGGAGATAGAAGAGGCCACACTCATAAAAAGAAGAAAGGGAAGAAGTCTAGGGGTTCATCTCGTTTCGGTAGAGGACCAAGATACGACTCTTATTTCCCGCCCTGAGACGCCCTTGGGTGGGATGACACACACTCTGTTAAAGACAAGTTGCAGGTAGGTTGAGTAGAAGCGTTGCAGGTAGATTGAGTAGAAGCTCGGTGACGTCGGGTTTCCTCATCGAGTGGTTGCCCAGCGTCTTCGAGCCCGCTGGTTTAAGAGTTTCTTGATTGTTGGGAGCATGTCCAAAGGACATCTGCTCGATCAGCGATGGCCATTAGTTAGGGTGGTTCTTGGTAGAGAACCGAAGATCTCCCTTTTCTAGGACGGAACCATTCTGGTGATTGCGGCACCCATGATGAGTAAGTGTTCTTCGCACACTCAATGGCTCTCCTCTGCTGGTGACACTGCACTCTACCATGAATTTTGTGAAAGGGATGGTTTTTGCGATGTAACTCATAAACTACTCCTTAGAAGATATCATTGAAGAGCTGGCCGACCAAGGAGCGGTAAAATGGGCGGGGGGCCTCAAGACCCACCCCTACATTCTTTGTCACTTTCGAGCGTGCCTGGCTCCCTGACTCGATGCGTCCCAGTTAGTATTGCTATCGCAGAGGTGTTAGCATTGCCACCTGTTCGGCATACAAATCGAACCTACAGAGATGTGCTAATTCGGATCAACCCAAGATTTGCGCAAACAGTTCAAAACCACTCCGTGATAAATCTATATTATGAAATGTCAAATGTGAGAATTACGGCGGCAAACTTCATCCTGCTTCCACGAAGCAATATACCTCGTATCTTTTTCAGGCGGGCCTAGTTCTTGTGACTGCAGACCGACTCTTTTCTTCCTATGCCTCAAAGGTTAAGCGTGCACCCTCTGCTCTTGGCCCGGCCAAGCCTACGAGCATGGTCATTTCTGCGCTTCTACCCGCCCGGGCACTCCACATTAAATGCTTCAATGCGCCACGTTCAATGCGCCACGTTCAATGCGCCACGGGCTGGTCACCTCTGATCTATACTAACACAATGCAGCTCGGCTGTAGAAGCCTCAAACTGCTATAAACAATGGGGTAGAATTCTCTTAGTGTTGGCTCAAAGAACTAACTGGTTTATCTTCGGGCATTATTTTGATGTCTTTCTCCGTTTTGACTGCACATACGAACTCTACATAAAATGGAGTCTTATAGAGGACTGATTCATATGAGCATTTCTATCGTATTTTAATATTGTTTCCCAAATGATTGGAAAAATCAATAACAAGCCTTAACATGTGCCTTAACATGAAATTATATTTCGACTTTATTTCTTTCAGGTGTTGGGACAAGGAACTATTATTCTAAAATTGGCTACGAGCTCGAAGGACCGTACATGACAAAGAAATTATATTAAACTGATGGTATACTGTTCGTTTCTCTTATCCACTTGAAAAATGGTATACCTTATGAGGATGCCTACGGGATCCTAAAAATTTTCATTATCCAAAGATAATGATCATAGACATACCCATTGAATAAGTATCTGTTTAAGTCATTGCTATGGTCTCATCGTTTATGGGAACCAGGGAAAAATCAGATTGTCAATGGATTAATCCGCCAAGCTATAATAATAAAGAAATTTGGGAGGAGTTTGAATTTGATCTAACTCACATGGGCTGTTTGCTGGTTTAGAGGAGTGGAGCAAGTGTGCAATTCTAAGTAGACTGTGTAGGTGTTAGGTAGTTAATTAATTGTGCCACCGATCCCTATTCCTTCGCTGGGATTCCCTGATCGGATAATGAAATTCCCATAAAGATCAGAATGACAATCACTGGGCAAAGCCGAGGGCACCTTGTTGCTCGTTCGGATGGACTGCAGAAGAGAGGGTCGGCACTGTGTTACCACCAACCATCGAGTAAGGACCCATTCGCGCTTCAAAAGAAGACGAGCCGTCGTTCGTCAGGGTAAGCCTGTGATGGATGAGACTGAAGACTCATTCGAACGAAGCTTTTAAGCCGCTCGCCTGCATTTCTCGTACGCTATAATAGTAATAGTAAGGATTTGAGATTTGCGTAAAGTGTAAAATGAAACAAGGAGTAAATGAGTGTGTATTAGACAGCAAACTACTATTGAATAATAAAGTAAACTGTGATGTACGCAGTGATGCTATGTTGTTATCATAGCAATGCGTGGCCACTCTCCCTGTTAGATTAGTTTATTGGATAGAGGGGGCCGTTTTAGCGTGATTCCTACTTTTACACGTTTCTGTTTTAGTGTGATTCCTACCTAATCATACTTCAAAAGTGGCAGCCCTGCACAAGCCAATTTGGCATTGAGATAATGATATCAGCTCGAAGGTTAGAAGTGTTTGCTCCTAATTTTTAGTAACATAAACGAGAATTATACACTAAAGTTGGTTCAATTGGAAGCGTTGGAAATGATTACCTGATTGAAAATGATTTAATGCGAGAAAAAGATGCTTGCCAAATATACGATGGACCTGTTATCTTTACTAAGAAATTACAAGGAAAGGATATGTTAGTATGGAGATGGATGCGAAAATGTCAGGCTGTTCTCTCCGTTAGAGGTGGGAGTAATTTCTTTTCGTATACTGATCTAAATGGAGAAACTGCAATCATTGAACTGATTTTTTAAGCTCTATTGAGTTGTCATTATTACCAGTTTCACGGCTGACTGGTATATCCTCACACCGGCTATCTGGCAGGAATATGGGCTGCCCTCCTGGCGCCTTGGCAAAAAACTCACAGGATCTTCTAGAAGAGGCAAATTATGTCTGTGGCTCCAGGGTTTTGAAATCGGAGTTATCCTCTTAGGTGGACTGCCTGCCATAGCTACGAGCTCCACCTACCCGTCCCCACTGTGATGCCCAACCACGGAGGTAACCTCCCTAGTAAATCGTGTCTGCTTCAAAAAGAATCCGGACGGAGATTCGAACTGCCCACTCAACGATTGCCGGGCAAGCGCGCGACTGTTCCCATGGACCTACTCCCCAATGGCGCGACGGCTTCAGGTTGCTTTCTGTCGTTTCCGAATTGGACACACTTTAGTTTGTTAATAGTAGATGCAAAATTGTTATAACAGGAGAAATACCAGTTCAAATATATGAAGCAAGCTTTGCCGGGCGTCGCAAAGACAACAGAGGACGGGTTTTGCCATGTGACAAATTAACAGATAAACTGGCTCCCTAAAATGTGGCCTACAATCGGAATCATGGTATTGGCTAGAAAGTAAAATCAAGATACTGAGAAAAAACGTTACAAGAAAAAAACGAGGAGTACCTAGCCATCACCTGCAGAGTGCCTTAGATAAAGTTTGTTGGAGACCTTCAAAGGAAAAAATGCTGATTTATTTCTTGAAATGTTGACGGGCATTCATAAAGTTTTTCCATAAGATTTCCATTTTTTCCCATTTCTAAACAAATTAAATGTTTGTTTTTAATTCAACGAAGTAAAAGTGACTTATTATTGCTCTCAACTTTAATTGGAGTAGGAATCAATGTTGCGGGTATCAAGAGGTAGTCATCACGCTAACATAGAAATTTGATAGCTAATCACGCTAAAGTTGCGCCGAATACAGTCACTTGCTTTGCGTGGATGTTGAACGTTCCTCAGACGTGCCCGATGTAATGTGATGGTGGCTACTCATTGTGATAACCGCATACACTTGAATAAAATGAGTGTATTCACGTAAAAATGGTAATGGAACTAGTTTAGTTTAAGGGAAAAACTAGGTGGCAGCTGCCCAATCCTAAGTGATTCTTAGTGGCAGCACTGTTAAAACAGGATCGCCCGAAAAAAAATCAAGAGCCGTGGGAGACACTCGATAAAAATGGGGAAAAACAAAGGATTAGAAAAAACAGTACAACACATAGAGACGCACACTTAAATTACAGGCATACAGCACTCATTCTAAAAACAAGGGCGGCTGGGGCAATAAATAAATGACATGCGGCAGGGGAGAGCACAGGATAAAAGATAAAACAATAAACCTAAACACAAACATGGAAAGAATTTATACAAGGGATAAAACGCCACTTCGTGATAGAAATGTAAGGAGGAAGGACAACCGAAGGGAGTCCTCTGATAAAATAGAGCAAAGTCGACGCTAGAAAGGGTAAGGAAGCAAGAATTTCGTAAAGAAGCAAGGCGGGGACAGACTACTAAAATGTGAGACACAGACAACTCGCAACCACAAAAGGAACAACCAGAGGCAACTCGGCCTTCCCCCGAAACTAAATAGCCATGGGTGAGTCGCGTGTGCCCAATTCGCAACCTCCCAAGATCGGATTCGCTAAGAGCTAGAGGACCAGGAATGGATAGAGCATTTAATAAGGGACAGCTTAGAAGAGGGGAACGATTCCCATTCTCTCTGCTACCAACAAAAGATATACGCCCTGATTAAGGGGTAGGAATCTGGCACCTCGAGGGCGGCCGAGTGGGTCAGCCGCCTCGTTGCCCGGGACCCCAACATGAGCCGGAGCCCAACATAACACCACCCTGTTACAGGAGGCATTTCTGAGCAGCCAGGAACGAATCCGTAAAACCAAAGTGTGTGTGGACGTAAAAGAATGAACTGCCTCTAACGCAGACCGGAAATCGCTAAAAACAATAAAATCTGAAGAATCAAGGGATAAAATCAAATTAAAAGCCAAAAGAATGGCCCTCAACTCTGCGGTAAAAACGGATGCTACAGGAGGGAGGGCGGACCGAAGAAACTCGGGCGGGAATGAGAGAGCCAACACCCCGGGAAACCCAGGGAAGAGAGATGGTCCCCAACCCGGAGCCTCAGAGGCCGGGATAGAGATGGCCGCCGATCAAACGATGCCGACGAGAATGAAGGGTATTGCTGAATACGAACAGAAATCGAAGGCACACCTGCATCCGGTGGTATCGCAAGGGAAGCACGCAACCCTCAACAAAGAGGCTAGGGATAGGCGAGGTGCGAAAGGCTCCACTACTAAGACGTGCCCCAAGCGAACGAACAGGGTCGAGTATCTTCAAGGCTGAAGGAGACGCTGAAGAATACACCTGGGGACCGTATTTCAGCCGGGATTGGACTAGTGCCGAATAAGGCGACCACAAGGTGCGCCTATCACCACCCCAAGTGGTGTGGGATAAAACCCTAAGCAAATCCATAGCCTTCGAACAGGACGCCCTCGAGCGACGCAAATGGGGTATCCAAGTGAGCTTGCTATCGAGCATTAAACCCAAGAACTTAGAAACGGGGACATATTCAATCGCCGTGCCATCCAAGAAGAGGGGAGGGGGACCAAGGAGAAACACGACCCCGATAAAAATGCATGGCCTTCGTTTTGGTGACCGAAAAACGGAAGCCATTTGAGACAGCACGACCCGACACGGCATCAATTACCAGCTGTATTCGACGGGCAGCAGAAGGCAAGCGGGGAAATGAACAAAACAACGCCAAGTCATCTACGAAGAGGGAAGCCAAAACCCCCTCCGGAAGAGTGGACACCAGACTATTAATGGCAACGGCGAAACATGTCACACTCAAAACACACCCTTGAGAAACACCCTCCTCTTGAATCCGCAAGCCTGAGAAAGCAACCCCAATACGGACCTTAAAATTATGAGACGATAAAAATTCTTGAATAAAAACCGGCAAAAAGCCCCTCATACCTCAATCATACAACTGACGTAAAACACCATATCTCCAGGTGGTATCGTACGAGGCCTTCTGAATGTCGAAGAACACCGCTAACACCTGATGCCTGGCGGAAATGGCCCGCAAAATGGAGCCTTCTAGACGAATGAGCTGTTCAAGAGTACTACGACCGCTGCGGAAACCGCACTGAAATGGAGAAAGGAGCGAGTTGGACTCCAAAAACCAAGTGAAGCGAACTTCGACCATCTTCTCGAACAGCTTATTGAGGCACCTCGTAAGAGCAATCGGGCGATAGGGACTGGGGTCCAAACCGTCCTTACCGGTCTTGAGAAAGTGTATAACAACTTCCACACGCTAGGAGGGCGGATAGATTCATTTGCCTCAATGCAGATTGGAAAGGTCAACCAAACCAGTGGGGATGGAGACGACGGAGAAAGTTGTAGTGGATGCAATCATCACCGGGAGAGGTGAAGCCACAGTAAGAAAACGCATCCCGCAGCTGATAGACGGAAAAGAGAGCATTATAAGAGTAGATGGCGTACGTGCTAAAATCTAAAAGGCGAGATTCTATGGCGACCTTATGATTCAGAAACCGTCGAGGATAGCTACCAGCGCTACTCACCGGAGCAAAATAGTCTTCCAGAGCTTCGCTGACCAACCGGCCATCGGACACAAGCGAGCCTTTGATGTCCAGACTGCGGATGGCATGACCAGCGAAGCGAACACGGATCTTATTGACCTGCTTCCAAACCCGAGTCAGTGGCGTGGACGAAGAAATGGAAGATACGTACCGGCGCCAAGACTCACGGCGAGCACTTCGGAGGGTCTCTTGGTGGATGGCACGAGCCCGGTTCCGATTGACCCTATTCGAGACGGTCGGGTTCCGCCTATAATGGAAATGGAACAACTGATGGGCAGAAATACCCGACGCACAATCCTTCGACCACCAGGGGACGGTGAAGTGCCCCGCAACAGGGCACCTCCGCCGAACAGAGCGCTCAGCAGTCTCTAAAATATGAGTAGTGAAATATGAGACCGCTGAATCTACGGTATTTAAGGAAACCCGGGCGGCATCATTAAATGAAGCCTCCCAGAACCCAACCCAATTTGCTGGCCACTGATGCTAATGAGGAGGGATGGAAAGGCATGGGCCAGAAAGGGCGGCCGACAAGACTATCTGGAAGTGATCACTCCCGGAAAGGGCGTCCCGAATTGACCACCGGAAGTCGAGGAAACAGTCGGGCGAACATAAAGACAATTCTACATCACTAAACGAATCCGTTTAAACATGGTAAGAAGTAAAGTCGCCGGAATTTAAAAGACAAAAGGAATCGGGTAATAAGAGGGACTCAACCACTCCGCTCTGGGGATTACGGGTAGTATCACCCGAAGATAGTGGCGAGCATTAAAATCACCAAGTAATAAAAACGGGGTAGGTAACTGACTTGCGAGCTCTAAAAGGTCAGACCAACTCAAACTAAAATCCGGGAGAGATGTATACAGAACAATCAGTTAAAAGTTTGGAAGTAAAAACCCTCGAGGCAGCAGCCTGCAAGGTAGTACGGAGGGGAAGTGACGCAGAAAATAGCGAAGATGAAATTAAAAGCGAAGCACCACCATGGGACACGTTCCTGGCCGGGGGATGGGGATTAAACACCCGGAAGTCCTGGGAAGGGGCGAGCCCCAAGCTTATTTTTTTGCAAACAGACCACCGAGGACCGAGCGCTAGAAAGCAAGAGCTGGAGTTTCTCCCACTCGGGGAGAACCCGTTGACAATTCCACTGTAGGATGACAGACATTACTGTCGTCTCGACACCAAAGTTGGGATTATACTGACGGAGACCGTCGAAGGTTCTCGACTACTAGAAGGTCCAGAAGGGGCAAGCGACAAATTGCGATGAGCCGGGGACGCACCTGGTACGGGCTGGGCGGCTTGAACGGTGGAAGGTGACAGCTGAGAGCCAAACTGAACTCCCAACGTGGAGGGCTCATGGCCCGGAGGGAAAAGGAGATCGAACAGAGATGGACGAGAACTAAGATTCGAAGAAGATGGAACATAATGTGGAACATGGACAGAGGGTGATAAGGGAACAAGGTCAGAGGGTAAAGAGAAAAATTGGAACAGATGGAGAGGAAGGAGCAGGGTCAGAGGGTAATGAAGGAACAGGGGTAGGAGGCAAGGGAGACTAAACTGGGGTAGGAGACATAAAAGACTGCACAGAGGCAAGGAAGAAGGGACCGGGGTAGGAGGCAAAAAAGACGGAACCAGGTGAACTTCCACCCGGACAATGACATCGGTATGCCAACTGGGGGAGGCCAACGAAGACAGGGGAGGAGAAGACATCAAAACATCGGACACTTCAACAACCGACTCGGCTCGGGGGGCCAAACCAACCTCATCAGAGGCAGCGCGGTGGACTCCGAACGGGGTGAGGAGGAACCCTTCCGTTTGCGCTAAGGTAAAGTAACTGGATAAACAGCAGGGGTTGACGCTTGTAGGAACTGCCGGATATCCTCCAGCGTCTCAGTTCAGGCGGTGTCACGGTCCGCGACAGAGGGAGGAACATGAGAAGAGACTAATGACAAAGAAGAGGGCTCCCCGGAGGAACCTTGAGGAGGGACCAAAGGCAGGGGAGAAGGAGCAACAGAGGGACCGCGTGAAGACAAAAAAGGAGTGGAACGATCGGGAGGAGGGTGGCGGGACCCCGCCTCCCTGAGGACGTCAGAGAAGAGACGGCCTAAGGGGGCGAGCTCAAAGGTAACGATGAGCGTAGTCGTAGGAACCTTAGAGGGATCAACAGACTTAGAAACCCTATAAACGTCCCTAAACCTCTGGGACGAAAGTTTATCTTTTAGTCTCGAAACATCATATTGCAATATTTCGTTGGAGCAATTACTCCCTTAACAAAATCAAGGCGAGGTTGGGGCACAACCGAAACCGGGACCTCCGAAAGAGAGGACAAATCCCGCACGGCCCCACTCCACTCTCGCGACTTACCTCAACAACTAAATCACCACTACCACGGGCCTAAATACGGCGGGGCGCACCACAGCGGGAGTCAGACTCCTCATTCAAATCAAACACGTCCAATTTAGAAAGCGGAGACCCGGAACTGGAATTCAGCACCAGGAAACGAGGATAATCGAAATCAGGATCTATCTCTTCTGCGAAGAGATCTAACAAGCACCTAAAAGAGGATTTATTATTACCCATATAAAGTAGAGCATAAAAGGGAGTGCGAACCCGCGCAGCGCAGTCACTGGTTGACTACACGGACATTTTCAGCCTTAATGAGAGCAGAACAAGAAATCACGGCTTCAAACTTGAGCTGAAGCGTTACAACCGCGATCTGTGTGGGAAATTTTTCACGTATAGTATCTGCAGTAGCTGAAACGCACTTCCGATGGAGGTTGTCAACGGCAATTCTGTTGACCAGTTCAAGACAAGATTAGACAAAGTCTTGAAAAGTGGCCGTTTAGGGAGGACGTAAGGCAATTGAGTAGGGATGTGCCCGCTCGACAGCTAGTCTAAAGGTACCCTCATTGAATGGACCGTAATGTCTCCTAGGCTAATTATTTTCCTTGTTACTCCTTGTTAATGTCTACCGTCGAGACATCTACTCAGAGCACCTGCCTAGCCAGGAGGGTAAGCCCGTCGACCCCTGACCCAACCATCGTTTTAAAATGTCAGGCAGGCCTCGGAAATTTACCGGCCGGTCAACAAAGATCCCCAAGAGCGCCACGCCGGCTCAGGTACCCACCTACCGACACAGGCAAGACCAGCTAAAGGGTCTTACCCCCTTGACGGACAGCTTTGATGCACCGAGATCGAAAAACAAACTTAGATTGAAGGACAATGCAGGGTAAAGAGAATTGGCACAGAAGACGAAGTAGGGGTTAGCAGAAGAGAAAAAGGATGCCAAGCTGGGGCAGGATAGGGTGCTGAATCCCTTTAGCACGGCTGCCAGGAGAGCAAATCGCCGTGCACCTTACCGGGGTAATGGAACTATGTAAATAAGTTACTAAATCACTGATTAAATATATGGAATATCTTTCAAATTAAACTTACCAATATTCAAAGATTTTATGAACTGTTGGATGAAAATAATATGATTATTGGATGATTATTGCTCAAGCCCAGGACTAAATTCTAAGACTATTATTAGTTACATGGAAAATAAATGATGCTAAGCCGCGGGTAATTAGATAATTAATTGAACTATTGAAATGAGGCGTGTTGATTTATTAAATTGATAATTAATTTTGATTTATTAAACTAAGTCGTTTTCTTACGACAGAGTTTAATATTTCGGGCAACACCAACGACATTTGTTACTAGAACACGCAGATAAAGAGCATGAAGATGATACCAACGCCATTCGTTCTAAGAGTGGCTGAATTTGTGTTTGTTGCTTATTTTAATATAAATGTTGCGCTATTCTTTTTATTCACTAAATCTTTGATAAGTCAAGAGGTGGAGATGATATACAAATGGGTTAAAATTTTAAGGAGGTACACAAATAAATATAGAGAAGCTATGTAATCTCTATTATCCCCTTCCTTGGAGTAAGATATATATTTTGGGTGACGATGGGTGCAAAAATGTGGAGAATCGGGAAGGATTCCATGTAGAGATATGTATCAGTATGTATTAAATGGCAGTCATAGTGACCATTTGTAGGTAATTAAGGACTACTTTTGTCATTACATTTTTTTGCTCGAGTAATGATACATTAAGAGTCTAATAACCGGTTAGGAATGGAGGTCAAGTGAGTGATATTGGCATTGTGAAGGGACGAGTTATTTTAAAAGGTTTAGTTTACATGGACTGAAAATGAGTTCTTTTAAATATTTGTGGAGTTATTTGAAGAATCAAAGATTGTGACCAGTGTTTGTCTTGCAGATGCCTCAGTTTGGTCAACTAAACATGCGAGAGGAGACATGCTGTCTTGGTTTTAATTTTTAATGTTTGTTTAAAAGAGTGAATCAATAATAAGAATCTTAATTTTTATTTTATGTATTCTCTCTTGTCTAAAAATAGTATTTATATTTTTAAGAAATTTTCGTTATAATCATTATTTCATTTGTACTGTGACATTAATATGGACGACCATAGTATTTCATTTAATTTTCGATTTTTGTGTTTATTTCCATGTCATTTTGTTGCCACTTACTGCTAACATGTTGCAATGTTAGATCATTAACTTTTTTTAGTATGCTACTTCAAATGTAATTAAATTGTTGATAAATACTTTTACTATTTACATGACACGCTTCATAATTGAAAACATCCCTTTTAAATACTGTCATTATATTTCTCTGTGTCCACAACAACCTTTACTAAGAAGAAAAGCAATAACATGAGTAATTTTTTTTTATTCTTTTTAACGGATGTAACATTTGTTTACGTGAAGTCTCATTTAGAAGACGACACAGAATATAAGAATTGTTTACTTTATAAGAACATTTCAAACTAGTTTTTCGGAAAGGTTTCTGGATGGGTTTTTTTTCGTATGGGTTCTCTGTGGATTGTTTTTCCTAATACTTTTTGGAGTGACCACGGAAGACATCCGGATGTATTTTTAGTGCGTCATGGGTAATCCTGAGGAAGAGGAAGGCGAACCAGCTGCTGCCATGCAGGTAAACCACGCGCCAGCAGCCAAGTAACCTCTGGAGGCAGATAAGATTTTGCCTTTCCATCGGCACCTCCATAACACATATGAGATTCATGGAATCCCATTATATGCAGCCTTCTGGATAAAATATCCTGACCATCAACCACCCACCTCAAAATCTGCCAGGAATGCAAACCAGCCCCCACCGCGCTGGTAAGGGCAAATTATCACTGCAGTGACCAGCCAAGAGAGTGTGGACCAGGTGAGGAGCCGGCAACTGTAAAAATATACGGTAATTGTGTAGAGTATGGCCAGATCTGAGTCAGCTTATTTTGGGCTATTTTTCCTAGCTACTTCGGTAAATATATATATTAGCGGTTTGGCCGAAAAAGTGGAATTTTGTGTGTTTACCTTTCGTTCACCCCTGCCAGAATATTCATGCGTGTTTGAGTCATCTGATATCAGACCCCACCTCCAGACCCATTATAATTTGCAAAATGATTAAAGGCGCTGACATGATTTGGTTAAATCATTCACCTCTGTAAACGTTAGGACATTAGTCTATAAACAATTAGGATTGGTAATTGTGTAGACATTGGCCGGATCATAGGCCTAGCTTTTTTTTGGCTCTTCTGGGCTACTTTTCGTTGTTTCTTTTTTAGAGGTGAAATCGAAGAACTTTATGGCAATTTTCGTTTTTATACTGGGGGGCTGTGCCCTCCAGACCCCCTCCCCCCAAAGGATTGAAACTCAGGGTCATCGCAGTGTTATCCCTGCGGCGAGCCGTACCCAACAACGAGCCGACACTCAAAATAATCTCACCAAAACACCCAGTTTTTGTTAATTTTGAGCTGTGCAGAATAATTTGGACACTCATGTGTTGATTTGAATAGCCCATGGGCTTTGAGAAACGCAACACATTTCTCGTCGGCTAAAATAGCACCGAAACATTGAATAGGTAACAAACAAACTTCGCACGAAAATGACATTTTGACAAATGAGCGGGAAACGGCGTGGGTGGTCATTTAAATATGAGAGGAGCGGACGGAAAGGTAGTTCCTTTTTCCCGGAAAATTCTTGACTTTATTTTTTTACTGAAATTGACCATTTGTGTTTCTTGAACTACACATATATAGTAATAAAAACACTAATACTGAACGCATCCATTTGGAACAATAATCAAAATGAAGGTCGTAAAAAAAACAAAATAATCAAAGAAAAATAAATACGGAAAAGAAAAAATGAAAAAGTGTTTTTTTTTCGTCCGAATTAAGACATGAGACTTCATTAACAACACTGAAATATAAGAACATAAGAAAAGAAGGAGTCTGCAAAAGACCATTCATGGCCTACACTTGGCAGCTCCTGTTCCATTCAACACACAAAAGATTTCTTACCAGAGAAAAGTCATCAACATTGTCACCCTATAAGGAGTTTGTCAGATCTAATCTACAATATACATAAAATGCATCCAGAGGATTATGTCCATTCATGCAACACCAAAAAATATAATCTCCCCACTCCTTAGAAAAATATATGCATATGTACATAAAAAAGAAAAAGAAAAAAAAAAGTCAGTCCCATCTAGCAGCTTCATCCATATATTTATCTAATCTATTCTTAAAACTACCCAGAGAGGAGGCTTCTATCACATGTCTAGTGAGCCTATTCCATTCATCTACCACATAATTTGTAAACCAATTCGTCCCAATCTCCTTCCTAAACCTTTACTTATCAAGCTTAAACCCATTGCTACGTGTCCTGTCATGTTCACTAAGTATAAGAACCTTACCCAGATCCCCTTTATTATATCCTTTTACCGATTTGAAGACTTCAATCAATTTCCCTCTGACTCTTCTCCTTTCCAATGTATGTAGATTTAGTTTTCTGAGCCTTTCACCATAAGGTAAGTTCCTTAGCCCACCAATCATCTTTGTCATCCTTCTCTGCACAGACTCAAGCAAATCAATATCCTTCCTATAATATGGTGACCAAAATTGTACTGCATAGTCTAGATGAGGCCTAACTAGCGCCAGATACAGTTTTAGAATGACTTCAGCACTCTTATTGCTTACACTCCTCCTAATGAATCCCAATATCCTTTTAGCTTTATTCTTAGCATTTAGGCATTGCTTTCTAGGATGAAGGTCTGAACTTACCAAAATACCCAAGTCCCTCTCACAATCAGTCCTCCCTAAAATTCTCCCATTTAATTTATAACTATTCAATGGATTATTTCTACCTATACTAAGTACACTACATTTGTCTATGTTAAACTTCATTTGCCATTTCTCGGCCCAATTGGACAGAATGGTCAATTCCTCCTGCATTACAACAGCATCAGAATCAGCCCTAATGGCCCTACCTAGCTTAGTATCATCAGCAAATTTACTCAGGTCACTACTTATACCTATGTCAAGATCATTAATATAAATTAAGAATAGCAAGGGACCCAAAACAGATCCTTGCGGAACTCCACTGCTAACACACCCCCACTCAGATTTAACTCCATCTATACTAACTCTTTGCTGTCTATCACCAAGCCATGACTGAATCCACCTAAATATACTGCCATCGATCCTGTGTGCTTTAACTTTGCTCAGAAGCCGTAAGTGTGGCACTCGATCAAAAGCCTTACTAAAGTCCAAGTATAAAATATCATAGTTTTCATCATTATCGGCTGCTTCATACACCTTACTATAAAAAGACAGCAAATTAGTCATGATTTACCCTTACTAAAGCCATGCTGTGATTCTTTTATCAACTTATGCTTATCCAAGTGATCTCTAATATTCCTTGCTATAATAGATTCCCTCATTTTCCCTACCACTGATGTCAAACTTACTGGTCTGTAATTAGACATATTTGTTTTATCCCCTTTCTTAAATAATCGAGCATTAAACAATGGGAAATTAAGTAACAAGTAAATAAAAAGACTAAATAATGTCAGGCATAGGGTAGGTAGGATATATAGAAAAGAAATAAGGGGGAAAAAACATCTAAAATATAAGAAAAACCAAGTTTTGATCAATATAAAAAGCACAAAAAGCCTTGAAACAAATAGAGCTTTCTGATTGGTCATTTATGAAACTGAATCCAGATCTGTGATTGGCCAGTGCGATAGCAGAAAAACACTGAAAAGTAGCCCCCAAAATAAACTAGTCGCATCCAGCCATTGTCGCAACATTTACCTTAGGATTATATACTGGGGGGGCTGTGCTCCCCAGACCCTTTCCCCAATTTATTGTAACTCAGGATCATCACAGTGTGGTTCCCCCATTGTGTTTACCCCCACACGAGCGGTCCCCTTAAATGTACTCCAAAAGCATGAAACATTTTGGAACACAGACGAAATAGTACGTCCCATGGTTCGAGCCGCTAATATAAATATTTACTGCTACTTCTTTGAGCTGAAATCTATGTGGAGGAAGTTTATGGCAATTTCCGAATATATACTGTGGGGCTGTGCCCCCTAGACCCCCCCAAATGATTGAAATCTCAGGATCATCATAGGCACATCCCCCCGACAAGCCACCTCTAACAATGAGCCGACCCTCAAAATAAGCTAGGGTAATACTTCAGATTAGGGGTGCACCGTAGGTGGCGTTGTTAGTAGGCTACAATTTTGGGCTACATTATATGTCTTATGACATCAGACGGTAGCTTAAGATGTGACTAATCACAGCGTTATATTTTTTATTGTTTTGGGGGTTTGTAACCTTTATTCTGTATTATTTACTAAATATTTGTGCCTCTGCACATTTATAGTTTTTTCTAAGTTAAGTAAGGTTTCTTGATGTCTTTTATTGTTTTTTCCTTAATTTTTTTGTATTTTTTGTTTCACTGCGAACAATAACAGCTTTTTACTGGCAACATCGTAGCTATAAATAGGACCTGCTGCACAAATGTTTCTGTTTGCTCTAGTTATGCTTCTTCATTATTCAAATTTGGGTTTATTTTGTATGACCCCGAAAAACTTTTAGATTTTTTAGAGGCGCATAAACTAATTGTGAAAACTATAAAATGACTTAAATGCAGTGCAAATTAAAAATTTTCAGAAAATTTAATGTTTTGTTGCAATAAAATATATATAAATGAGAACAGTAAGTGACAGCGGTGCCATTTCAAACAATCAGCGCATAGGGGTACATTTTTTGCGGGTTCCCATTTAAGTTTAAAAGACATTGTTCAAATTTCATATTTTTTCATAATTAATCATTTTACGTAAGCAATTAAGTATTGTTTGTCATTAGGTTACCAAGTTTTTTCTGCCAGTAAAAAGCTGTTGTCATTCGCATCAAAACAAAAAAAGAAAAGAAAAATACAATAGGCAAAAAACAGTAAATTCAAGGGGACTGCTCATGGGGGAGATATCATTGTGGGGGGGGACCACCCTATGATGCTGAGTTTCAATCAATTGGGGAGGGGGGCACCCCCCCCAGTATATACTCCTATACCAAAAAATATAATGCTGTGATTGGTCACATCTGACGTCATAAGACATATATTGTAGCCTATAAACAGTGCCCCTAAACTGAAGTGTTATCTAAGCTAGAATGTCATCCCCCCATACTCGCAACATTTACCAAATTTACAAGTCCACGGAAGTTAAGATGACTGCCCACCCGTCAGCCCTGACCAGGGCCTTTAATGAATCCCCCCTGGGCAAGTACATACTGCAAGGCCGCATCAGGGAGCTGGGCACCGGCCAGGCTATATGGATGGAGGTGACCCATGATAGCCTGAACAAGCTGGCATGCAGGCCAGAAGCTATCACCACTCTTGAGCCATGGAGGGTGCAGTGCTGGGAGTCCAGAGGCCTCGACCTCAGCCTGCTGTACAGTAAGGTGGGACCATTCAGCCCCCAATACACTGCTGAGAACCTGGCTGAGGAATTTGACTTCCTTGGCCATATTGGTGTCACCCTCAAGGAGGTCCTGTCCCTACCACCACAGGCAGATGGGTCCAGGTTTTTCAGGCTGGCCTTCCAGGGCACTCATCCTCCTAGGCAAATAGCACTGGGGCACCAAGTGAAGTATGTGGTGGAATTCAAATTACCAGCCCTCCGGTACCGCAGGTGCTATCAGTTTGCCCACGGAGCACTCAATGAACACAGGACAAACACAAAACTCAAACAAATCAGACCAAAGCCCATTCCCCTAAACACACACTCTAACAATGATTGATCCGTTCAAGGGCACCCACTCTACTCTAGACCTCTGCCTGGGAAGTGGGCTATTCAGTGACACAGAAGTTGAAGTAGGCCCATACATGGGTAGTGACCACCTCCCAGTATTCATCCATCTTGGATGCAACACACCCTCCCCCCAATCTTCCTCAGACCACGCTGGCTCTTAAATACAGGAAAATAGGAAGCTTTTAATGCAGATGCTGACATGATACAAACACACATCCGCAAACACCGAGAGCATGACAGCTTACTGAAATAGGCCACAAACACTTAAAAAACTGCAACGGAACATACAACCTCCATCCTCGAGTCCCATGGTGGAACGAACTGTGTGAGATGGCGGTACGTGATCAGTGAAGAGCCTGAAGTGCCTGGAGGAAGTGTCCCTGCCCACACCACCAAATCACATAGCGCAGACTCGACGCGATCAAGAGAAAAACAATAGCCCATGCAAAAAAGGCCTCATGGATCACCCATTGTTCATCCCTATCCTTCCGTAGCAGTACAGCACAAACATTTAAATTCATCTGTGCCATGTCTGGTCAACCCAACCCTTCCTCTCTTTCCCTAAGAGGTCCAGACACAAGAGTCCTGGATCCATCTGAACAAGCAGAACTACTGGCTGCATACTACAACACCATCTATGGCCTCCCAGACCCTGTTGCATTCCTGGTTCCACCCCAAACATCAGAAATTCTTCACACCTCAACAAGCATGTCATCTCCACTCACCCTCCATGAACTGGACTGCGCAATAAAGGACCTGAAAAAAGGGAAGGCAGTGGGGCCAGACCAAGTGCCTAATGAGTTCCTCACCAACCTTTCCAACACAGCACGTGCCCAGCTCCTCACACTTTTCAACCAAAGCTGGAGTTCAGGAACATCCAACACCATGGAAGCATGCAACGCTGATCCCTATGCCAAAGGCAGGCAAAGATCCAAAGTTCCCCAGCTCCTACAGGTCCATCAGTCTTCTCTCATGTCTGGGAAAGTTGATGGAGAGGTTGATCAACACTCATCTCACCTGGTGGCTGGGACACAACAACCTTCTTCCAGTATACCAGTTTGGTTTCCACCCTCAGAGAGGCACAGAAGACCTCCTCCTCATCATGGAACATAACATCTTGAGAGCCTACCAGTCCCGAACCATCCTCCTCACAGTTTTCATCAACCTGCAGAGAGGGTTTGACACGGCATCATACAGGTAATACTTCATAAACTGGCAACAATGTGATTGAATGGTGCCCCCCCCCCCCCTAACATGATTCTAGGACTTCCTTACCCTCAGGACATTTTCAGTTGCCATGGGAAACGGCTTCTCTTCACCACATCCATTCCAGCGTGGCATACCACAAGGATCAGTCCTGAGCCCCACACTATTTAACATCCTGATGAAAGACATTCCAACATCACAGTCCACCCTGTTAGTGTATGCAGATGACATCACCATACTGGACAAACCTGACACACTCCTACAGGCACAAGAAACAATAAACCTGTTACACAAGTGGACAACATAATGGGACCTGAAGATAAATCCACAGAAAATCCCTCTCATGTGTTTCACAAAGAAGAGGATTCCCCAGCTACCAACAACTACCATAAAAAGGGCAGCCATCCCACATGTCACATCACATAGTCTCTTAGGCGTAGTTTTTGATGTAATGAGATGTCTATTAAAGATCAATTGGATCATGTGAGACCAATATGTCCACCTCTGATGTAATGAGACATCTATTAAAGACCAATTGGATCATGTGAGACCAATATGTCCACCTCTGATGTAATGAGATGCTATTAAAGACCAATTGGATCATGTGAGACCAATATGTCCACCTCTGATGTAATGAGATGCTATTAAAGACCAATTGGATCATGTGAGACCAATATGTCCACCTCTGATGTAATGAGACATCTATTAGAGACCAATTGGATCATGTGTGACCAGCTCCATTTAATTAATGTTAAACTTCTTGAAATGATCAAGGCTGTTCTTAAACTTACTCAGAGCTGCTCTTAAAAAGCCAACTATTTTATAGGTGTCTCCAGTTCACATCCATTGCTCCCACTTTTATGGTGTAACCAGAATTATAAAGTTGACTACTTATGATGGTTTTAAATTTACTCTTTGAGAGTTCAAGCGCTACCACTTTCCTTCAAGTTAGGGTTGGCGTGTAAATCAATACTACTAAAACTACCTACTTCCTTTATGCCCCATCAAGCCCAAAGCCACCCACCATTTTCTATACATCGAGTAGCCCAGTCTAACTGTATAATATTCTGTAGTGGTATTCTATATGAAGTGTACACACCTTTTGGCAAAATCTCTACACTAGGTCATAGATTTTAATCATTTTTTGCATGCAAGTTGGGTCTGGTGAGATAACATCACATATCAATTTTTATGGCTCTGGGTCACCCATGGTCAATTTTTGGTCAAACTGGTTGACCGAAAAAGTTTGGGCTGTGTCTTGTATTACAAATGAATAGTTTTCTGAAAAATCACCAATTACTACAAATTCACCATCTGCAATATTGTTTTTCACAGTTTCCAAGTACTGTGCTTGTGATTTTGAAACAAAATCATGTTGCACCAAAGTTTTGACACAATCACAAAATCTATCCATGCAATCATCAAGCGATAATACCATGGTTACCAGCTCAGATCTATCAGTTGATATCTACTGTTTGAATTCAATATTATTCGCATTCTCCTGTCTATAAAATCCAAATATTTTTGCTTTTAGTTGATCCACAGGTGGACAGTACTCGCACAATCTCATGTAGCATGCTGGATGGGCTGGATTACATATGACAGAGGCAACTAGGTAGATCAGTGATATCAGACATCTTGGATCCAACCATCATCAGTTTTAAATTTTGATGTATTGTACATACACATACAGCAATCCCTTGATTAGCATGGTTTTAATTAGCACCCCCCTAAATTTGAGACCCTGCAGCAATATACGCGGTGCCAATTTTGATTATCTTCCATGTGCCATTTTTTACCTCCGGTGAGCATACCATTTCTTTGCTTCAGCCAATGGACCGAGGAACTATTTCAACATTCAAAGCATGTTATTTGAGACAAACTTTTAATAAAGCCATTGAAGCTACAACTGGAAATAACCCGATTACTCTCGAGGAATTTTGGAAAAGATAAGATATTAAACAACCAGTCAAGAACATTCATAAATCATGGGAAGAAGTTACAGAGAGCTGCATGAGGGCTGTCTGGCAGAATATTTTGCCAGAGTGTGCAAATGATTTTTGTGGTTTCAACGATCGTGTCAACAAAGTTATTGATGAAATTGCTACAGTTGGAATAGAACTTGGCTTTGAAGCAGATTCAAGAAAACGTTAGGGAATTGTTGGAAACTTACTCAAAAGACTTGACTGATGATGATCTTCTCGCAATTGACCATGAATATGCTTACGAGGAAGAAGATGAAAAGGGAACAGAAGAAAAGGAAACGGCTCCTAAAGAAATTTCAAATAAAAAACTTGAAGAACTATTCAATGCAATTGGAAAAGCAAAAGAAATCGCAAGAGAAATTGATCCAAATGAAGAGAGAAGTATGAATGTTCGTTGTGGAATCGATAAGCAAGTTGATTGCTCCTGCAAGATTATGGAGGAAAGGAAGAAATCTAATACTGTTCAATTGAAGTTGGATATGTTTTTTGGTAAAAAATAAATTTTAAGTCTTACTTTATTTCTTTTATTTATATCCCTCTATTATTTGAAAAATCTAAAATGAGTTTTTAGTGAAAAAAAAACTATGTAATTTAAATATTTTTGAAGATTCATTATAATTATTCCCATTGGTTCTTAAATTTGATTAGCGCGGTTTTGCTTTACACAGTAAAACTCGGGGATTTATTAACTGCGCTAATCAAGGGATTGCTGTACTGAGTGAGTTCCACTGCCTCCCGCAAGAACACACTCATATTGCCGTAGCATAGCAAACTTTGAGAATGATACTTTTACCTCAGGGTACTTCACTTTGAAACTGCTATGAAGTTCATTCAAATTGTTGAGAACGAGTCGTTTCTGTAACTTCTGCTTTTTCCCTTCAATTTGCACTAATAGACAATCCTCTTTTCCTGGTAAAACCAGACTCATGTCATCACTACGATAATATTCAAGGACTAAAGATTTTAGTTCCACAGGAAGCACTCTGTTGAGCTTAGAGTTAGGTGAAGCTAACATTCCTTTCTCCTTTTGTATATGGTGAGCTTGTACGGACATTCTCTGAGAGCAATCAAACTTGTTCATGAGTTTTCTAACGCTCATACAGGTTGCAAATATGGTTAGAATTCTGATTTGATCCATACAGCTTGATTGCCTATATTTTTCCTTTAGAGCCTGGCTGACTTCTGGCATACAGTTCACATTACATCTTTGCAGCACATCTCCTTGTTTTCCTGAACTACTACCCACGACCAAATCCAACTTTCTCCTAACAGATTCTTCAACTTTTAACCTTTTCTCAGGTACGTAAGTTGGATGCCTTTCGACTTTCCTTTTATCAAAGGGGCTCTCAACTTCAACTTCCACAACATCTGAATCCTCTTTTTGGCTAGGTATATCATTGAACTCCTGTTCAGATGCTGAAGTTCCAGACTCTTGGAGTATTTTGCTCCATTGGTAACTCTGAAAGCTTCTTCCTACAAACAGAACAAAGCTTATCATCTTTGCTAAGAAGAGATGAGAACTTCTGCAAAAACTGAGCAGAAACATTCCTTAGGTCTTTCTTTTGCAGCGATTTATGGATCTTTAGTGGATCGCTGCAGTACTTTTGATTCGCCATCTTAATGAAACAAAGCCTGAAAAAGATCCAAATAGTAAATTACTGTTTATAAACAATATACAATAAGTTAATTCAAATAAACACCTATATAAATGATTGAAGCAATTATATTTAAAATTGCCAATACACAATATCAATATAGCTGCTTCAATCATTGCATTGTCCTAGAAAATTGGTAAGCAAAGAAAGAAGTGCATAATAATCATCTAGTATTATATCTTAGTAGAAATAGGTCAAAGTTTAGGTGCAAAGGGCTGTAGGTTGGTAGACTGGTTTATAACTAACAAACATTTCCATTAGCGCTTTTTAAGATTTGATTCTTCATAAATTCGCAGAGAAGTGGACAAAACACAAGAAAAGAGTAGGTACCTATTCAATGATCAACATTATTTTTAATTATTTTCATGTTTTCTCAGTCCAGCGCTTCAACCCTAATAGCTATTAAGTTAGCTAATGGCTACATCATAATGCATTGCTGAGAATAGGTTTATTACACTCTTAGTTTAATCTTTCTTCCATACCTATTATTGGATGGTATAGCTACCTATATTCTGTAGGTACATTCAGTTTTGATAAAAAAAAAGGATTTGGTGAAATTTGCCTTCTCTCATTTGAAATAGTTTGGCATAGTAAAAATATGTGATCAATCAAAAGTCACTATTAATTAATGGGTGTTCATTTTAGATGCCTAATAAGTAATAAATCATTCTTTCCTTTTTCATAATATATAAAAATCATTAGGTATTTCAAAATTATCAAAAATAAATAACAAAATTACACACTTGTAAATTATTTTAATCTCATAATTAATATTAAGTAGGTAGTTTAGAAGCTATCTTGAAATTATTTTAATTTATATATTGAAGACATAATGACATTGGTATCTGAAAAACACATTAATTAGTTAAGAATTAATGAAAGGCAGTTAAAGGACTGCTTTTCATGTTACATTGATTTGGCAAGATTACCTATATAAGTTAGGTACCTAGGTATATAAGGTGTATATAGGCAGTGATGTATTATTTATTGATTCAAAAAGATTATATAAAAGGTATATAGGCCATGCCATGGTTAGGACTTACGTAGGTATGTGATATCACCATAATTTCTGGGTCAATAATACTTTTAGTAGGTATACCCAGTTTCATATAATTGCCCATAGATTCTAAACCCATGGAGATCCCATTTTTATTTTTTCTGGAGCTATGGAGGATAGAAAGAGGTAACTTTAGAAAAAAAATTGGGATGATCTGAGTTTCACTTTGGTCAGCCAGGGTCAAAGGTCAGAGTTCACAAAAAGGTTTTCATATAAAAAATTGTCATAGAAACACCGTTCTTCCACTCATTCAAAAGATTTTTCTCCTAAACATTTTTGTATTAAAATCGTTCAGATTAGTTAATTCTGGCCAAAGTTATGACCTCTCAAAGGTTTTTGGTCAATCAGTTTGACAAAAAATTGACCTGGCCATAAATATGACCACAATGACGAGATAGGCCTCATACTTAGTATGTGAACTTTATTCATCATAACCAACAAATGATGTAAATTTCATGCATTTCTGTGACCAAGATGTCAGGAGGGTGTGTTTACAATTCACATAGAATGCCCCTGTAGTAAGAGTAATTGATTGCTAGTTTTTTATATTTAAAAACTAAATTAAATTTTTCAGGAAGTATTATTACACTTCTTTTAGGAGAGTGAAAAAATAAAACTGTAATAATGTTAGCTGAACCCAGGGGTGGGGTACAACCTCTCCCCCGAAACTCATTTTCCAAATCATATTATAATATAGAGGATCTACGCTTCAGTCTGCTCTCCACAACAATTCAAATTGATTTTTTGATGCCAAATGGAATTATCATTCAACATGAAGTCAGCACATCAGCCCCCTTGGCAGACATTAAAGCTGTAAGTTTTTGCATTTGTTGCTTTTTAATAAGTTAATGAATAAGTGACTTTAAATGAGTTTAAGGTTTCCTATATCATTTTATTATTCTCTTATTTTGTATTTTTTATTGTATGTAAATTTCTTAATTTATGAGTTAGGCCGATTTCCATTAAAGCATGATTCAGAAACCTAATTAATGAATGTGTGGCAGAAAGACAAATCTTATGATTTTCTTGCTGTCACACACGCAGGATTATTCAAATATATATGTTATACTCACACGCTACTTTGTGAGTTTCTCATATCCATATATATATATATATATATATATATTAGAAGTAGTTACTTCTGGCTAAAGATAATTTAATTTTAAGAATGAATCAAGTGACCAAAAAGAAAGTAGTTCCCATTAAACTGATTCTTTAATGACAACGTTTCAGGCTCCAAGCCTATCATCATATGGATGATAACATATAATCCTCCTCTTTCAGATTAGAATATAAATCTCATTTTCTTCATCCTGGAGAAAGTACTAATCTTATTCCTTTTCCTTCTATTAGAACTATAATACAATACTGTGCACTATTGGTTTCTGCAATATTCATTTACCTTTATTCAATCTTTTTTGATTAGATTTTATGCAAAAAAAAGAAGAATTTCTAGTGTTTGTCATTACCCTTCTATATCTTTTTACTTTATAGGAAGTTTGGGACAAAGCAAGCGAATATCCATTGTTTGGATTGCTTCAAGATCAGACTGCATACCGCTTTGTATGCATTAAAATTGCAGCGGAAACTGTGGAAATCATAGATGAAACCCAGTGCCTTAAAGAAGTCAATCTATTCATAAATGTCTTAAAGGTTGTGAAACGAACTGGAAATGAAGAAGAAATGAAAAGAACTGGAAATGAAGAGCTTCTTAATGTTAATATCGGACATTTAATAGGAAAAGGTAATGATGCCAATTTTCTTCTACTTAGGAAAGTTTTATTGAGTAAAGGAGTCTATATCTTAATATTTGAGTGTTCAATATTAAAAATTCACACTAATTGGAGAGAAGTTCTTGTATATTTTTTGTTATCCTCATTTCTTCCAAGTAGAAATTTTTATATTCACTTAATTTATGAACAGCAATACACTTATCAATTTTTGTTTATTAATCATATAGGTGTAAATTTCCATTATTTTCATATTTTTCATAATTTCTGTTCCTTTTTGTGATATTTTGGTAAAGACTTTTCTGTTACGCTTCATTTATAAAAGGCTTTTATGCATGTTTTATATAAATCCTTAGCTTTCCTATTATTATATGCACTTCAATGAACCAAATTATTGCAAGTTGTTACCACTGCATTTGCTAAATTTATAGCTCTCCTGTTAGCACTTTATAATCTCCTTCAGTTTTATGTTGCTTCTGGTTAAGGTCCCCATCTTGGTCTTAGCTGTGGGCATGTTGTAAATAAGTGTTAGACTATATCTGGCTCCAGGTTGATATGGCTGTATGACAGATTTGTTTATTTCTACATAGGCCAAAAATACTAAAGTCCTGTCAAGTTGGCTACATGGACTAAGAACACTAAATGCCTCTCAAGCTGTATACATAGGCTAAAAACACCAAGTGTTTGTCAAGTCATCTACATTGTTAAGAACGCTACAGGCCTATCAAGTTGTATACATGGGCTAAGAGCATTAAAGGCCTATCAAGTTCTCTACATGGGCTAAAAATGCTAAATGACTCAAGTTGTTTACATGGAATAATATATATTAAAGGCTTGTCAAATTTTCTACATGAGCTAAGAACACTAAAAAGCCCATCTTGTCTACATGGGCAAAATATACTAAAGGCTTGTCAAGTTCATTCCTACATGGTTTAAAAAACACTAAAGGCCTTTCAAGTTATCTATCTGGGCTAAAAATCACTAACAACCTGTCAAGTTATCTACATGGACTAAAATTACTAAAGTCTTATCAAGTTGTCTACATGGGCTAAAAAACACTGAGTCCCTATCATATATAGTGGGGGAGAAAGGATGGAGCAAAGGTGATAATTATGAAGAACACAGCAGATGGGAAAACTTAACCCTAACTTGACTCTAACTTGATCAAGCATATATCTTAAATAATTACACCCATTGGATTTTACTTTATATAGGAGAAAAAACAATTGCTACAATCATGTACAAATTAACTTGAAAACCTTCAAATTGAAATAAAGTAACTACAACTACCACCATCTGGGATAAAAAGGATAAAAAGACGATAGAAGGAAGTGGTGAAAATGGAGAGTGTGGCCCCTCTATCCAACATATCATTATTTTGCTGTAATCATGCTTCTATTTTCTAATGCCAATTCCACCTTATATTCTAATTCCTGACAGCAAAATTGAAATAACATGATCAGTATTTACTAAGTGTTTTTATGACCATAGTTATTTCTTTTATCTTGCTCTTTAATCAGGTCTCAAAGAATTTGATGCTCTGAAAAACCCTGAAGTCAATGATTTTCGCTGGAAGATGCGAAATGAGTGTGATGAAGTTGTCAGGGAGCGGAATAAGCAACCTTGGGAAGCACAGGTAAGGCATTTGCTATTTTTTTATCCTTGCTGCAGAAGAGATATTGATAAGATTTATGAATCTTGAGGTAGACCCATATTTTTTTAAGAGTAGGGAATTGGTGGGCAATGGTGACTCATGCTTAAAATAAAATAGTAGGTCTTCATTTTGTGCTGGAAAATTAATACCTATGATTGCTGTAGTTTATTTGAAAAGCTAAATTCATTCTACATATTTAGAATTGAATTCCATTTATTTTCTTCCCTTGTATTTCTGTGGAAAAGGGGAGGGATTTCATTCATTAGATGGTAGGTGCTTCTATGTGAACTGTTAGTACTTAAATTTCTAGTTAATAAATGGGTAATATCTGAAGAGGGGGTCAGAGTCAAATTAAAACTGAAGTTCTGTACTGTGACCTACATTGGATTACCTGAATAAGTGAAAAAAAGCCCACCAAAAATGCAACAACATTTGTGTTTCACCTTATCATTCACAAATACCTTCCTATTCTTATTTTTTATGTTCATAAAGCTACTCTTTTAATTTCTCTCCTTTCTAACCAACTCTCAACCTGCAAGAGGGTGTCAAGTGCAGGATAGTCAACTATGCTACAGCTGGCAGTTGCGAGATTGTGTTTCCTCCCAGCCCCAATGCCTGCAGATGGATTTGTGGCTATATATCTTCCACACATTTTCACTTACATCTTTACCCTTCATTACATATCTGTCCATACACACTTTCTGTTTTTCACTTGTAGTTTTAAGTAACTGACAAACGCATTCAATATAACTTCATGTTCCCATCTTGATCCTCATTTATCTTTTCTGAATGCTTCATTTGTGGCTTTCTTGCTGATTAATCGCTCGCTACCAGTTTCCTGTATGGTGGGATGGTGGGGTCAGTATGATTCCACACCACTAAAACTGCCCACCCCTCCTGCTTCCTTTATTTTTATCCCATGTATGCAAATGGTATTTTATATATATAAAATTAAAACCAGACTGAATTTATTTTTGTATCATCTCATTTGTTTAAGTCTTTTAGTAACCATTAACTTTTATTTCCTTAGTCTCAAGCATTATTGACATTATTTATTAATTAAACCTTTGTTGTGTTGTATTTCAGGTTTTGTACTTGCATCCCTGCCATCTAGCACCTTCTCCAGAATTACCTCAATACATTGTTGACAAAATGCCCGATCGACAGATATATTTCTCTGTGCGGTTCCCAAAGGCAGAGGATGTTAGTATTGTGTTTTTGTGTTGTTGTTTTTTTTTTGTTTTATTCAATTCAACTTCCAAGTTTTATTTATATATTATTTTTATCATTATATAGACAAGTACATGAATAGTTTTTCTAAGTATAATATCATTATCAAAGGATACATTTACATCAGCACCTGGACATGCATCAATGGTATAGAATGAAAAGGTGTAGAAAGTAGAATCAAGAACCACCCTCACCTTTCTCTTTTCATCCACCACAGACAATGACTCGAGCATTAACTTTTTCATTCAAGGGGTTTATTGAAACAAGGTCCTTGATGTCTCTTTAACTTCAGGCATTAATAAGTCATTGCTCCAAATGAAATGTGCCCACTTACAAATCGTCTCAAAGCATATCTATCATGTGATTCTTCAAGCCAGCTCAGGTGGCATCCCAAATTTTCACTCCCATTCGCAATTAATCCACCATTTTCTTTGCTGACTTGCCCTTCTTTTGCTATCACATACATTGTGCGCCTTTTTACCAATTCTGTGACCATTTAATCACTTACTAATAGCCTTTTTTACTTTGATTTAATGATTGTTGAGAACTAAGGATCTACTCGCCCATTTGTATCAATAGGAGAATGATTCTGGGTAATCAGTATGTTGATGCCATTATGTTTTTATGAATGGTACAGTGTTGTCATTCATCTTTAGGTGTATATTGAGATCAGAGTTGTGTGTGAAGCCTTCAAACAACTATTGGATATAGGTGGGATGAAAAAATTCTTTTTACTATTGCTAAAGAATGTTATAGTTATCTTTCACTGTTTATAAATTTGATCGAGCAGGCAAGGCTGTGGGTTTTTTAAAAAACTGTAGCTACCCTGTAGGGCAAGAGAAAGAGTTGAAGTGGTTATTCATTCCCAAGTGGATATGACATAACCACCCCCACTTGGATGCAATCATTGAGTTTATACCACCCCACCTGGATGTCTTCCACCTGAGGTTAAGTTGCAATAGAACTTCCATTTCCTAGTTTGGACAGCTAGCACAGGCAGGTGGGTGTTGCTAGAAAATTCCTCCACCATGCAACAGCCTCCCTCCACTCTAACCTGATCTCTTCTTGCCCACAAGAAATTTTATATTTTTTTTACATGCTCATTTCAGTGTGTGTGGTTACATAAAATATTAAACATAGTAGGAGGGGTTTTATAATAATGGTCCAGTTATATTTGATTTAGTTACTAAGTTTTTTAGATTTTTACAATTTAGCCAATGGTTATATAGAGCATTGAACACGGTGGAATAGATTTTACAATAACTATCCAGTTAATTTTATCATAAGGTTAATGGGGTGGAAATTTCTTACAAATGAGCCAATGTGGGTAATACTTCAGATTCGAGGCGCACGGTAGATGGCGCTGTTAGTTGGCTACAATTTTGGGCTACAGCATATCTCTTATGACGTCAGACGGTAGCGTCAGATGTGACAATCACTGTTATATTTTTTTTGTTGTTTTGGGGATTTGTAACTTTTAGTCTATTATTTACTAAATATCTGCGCTCTGCTCATTTATATATTTTTCTAAGTTAGGTAAGGTTTCTTGATGTCTTATTGTTTTTTGTTTTGTTTTCGTATTTTTTGTTTACTGCAAACGATAACAGCTTCTTACTGGCAACATCGTAGCTTATAAATAGGACCTGTTTTGCAAATGTTTTTCTTTCGTTACCCCGTAAGGGGCGCGGCGATTTGCCATCCTGGCCGCCGTGCTGACGGGATCCAGCGCTCCGTCCGGCCCTAGCTTAGCCTCTCTTCCTTCCTTCAGATAGCCCGATTTCTCCCCTACCTCGTCGCTTTTCATACAACCTCTCCCACAACTTTCTCTGGTCAGCCTCTAATTTCACAGGGTAGAATGCTGACCTTCTTCTCAAGCCAACCACACCGGATGGGGGCTGAGGGGGGGAGGGGACATTGTTCCCTAACCCCTCAGCTCCGGTTCGGGATGGGGGTTTTTTAACAACCTGCTTCATCCCCACCCATACCTTCCTCACATCCCTTTTCCTCTCCTCTTCACATTCTATCTTTTACGCCGTGTCTAAGGTGGAGCCGCCAGGCCACCAGGCGGGAGGGGTGGTCCCAAATGGCGGCGCCGGGCCTGTAAGCACCTCTTGCAGTGCGGGCTACTGCAAGAGGTGGTGAGCGATTGCGTCCCGTAAAACAAAGAGGGTCACCATGCCCAATGATGAAAAAAAAAACCATCTCCCCTTAATTTCCCCTAAAACAACGGAGCCGCCCTCGTGCAGCTCCACAGAAAAGATGGAGGTCCCCCCCCTCTGTGCTTGCGCAGGGGACCCTCCATACCTCTTTAACCGGAGAGGAGGCTTACTCCTCTCCTACGCCTACCGGTGTAGGGGACTCCCCCTCACCCCCTTCTCTGGAGGTCCTTTCGGGCACCTCCCTATCTCCAGCGGCAGTCCCTCCTTTGCTTTCTAAGGGGACTGCCAAGAAAGCCAGCAGGCAGCCCATTGCCGACCGCCCCTCGTACAAGCGGCTCGGTAGGGTAAACCCCCTTAGGGGGGAGAGGGAAGCCAGGCCCCTTCGGTCGCTTCCCTCAAAAGACCTGCTGGCAAGAATTTTAAACCTTGCTGGGGTCAAGGCCTGTGCCTCCCCACACAAGACTGGCGACACTGCCAAGGGGACCTGCGATGTCCTGGGAGGGGATGGCCAACTGGAGGCCCCTCCTGTGATAGACATGGTCCTTGAGGAAAACCAGCCTCAGAAGGTAGGGCCTTCCATGGGGGGGAATCCGGGCTCGGCGCCAAGCACCGAACCCAAATCCGCCCCTATGCAAGGTCCTCATCAAACGGCTGTAGATTCTCAGGCAGTACAAGGAGGGGAGGGATCTCCTCCGGATGATGCCCCTGCGACCACCAGGACCTTCTCCATTTCGGAGAAGGACCTGGCTGAGGCCGGTCCATCTGGCCTGGGGGCTTCTACCGGCGGGGGTGAGAAGCGGGTTCATTCCCCGCCCTCCTCTCCAAAAAAGAAAAGGACCAAAAAGACGAAGAAGACTCGGGGCTCCTCTCAATCCGCGGGGGCTACGGGGACGGATGGGTCTGCTGCCACTTTGGCAAGCGACCAAGCCAAGATCGGCACATCCGGGCCCTCTGCTTCCCCGGGTACGGAGCTCCTGACGATGACAAAGACCAAAAGTGCACAGGGCGGAGCCTCGATAACATCGGGGCCCCTGATTCAGAGGTTACCTGGCGTTTTCGAGCCCGCTGGCTTCAAACGCTTCCTCGTTATTCGCTCCAATGATGGCAGCATGTTGTCCAAGGGCAACATGATCCATCAGAGGAGAGGATTAGCTAGTGCAATTGGTAGAGAGCCGAAGGTAACGCGTTTCTCGGACGGGAGCCTTCTGGCGAATGCGGCGAATCCCGCCGAGGCGGCCAAGATAAGTGCTCTTCGGACACTTCATGGCACCCCGGTGAGTGTGACGCCGCACTCTACCATGAACTTTGTAAAAGGAGTAGTTTATTCGAGGGAACTCGTTGACTACTCCATAGAAGACATCACCCTAGAGCTGGCCGACCATGGGGCGGTCAAGGTCGAACGTGTGATGAGAAAACAGGGAGGGGCCTCGAGACCCACCCCTACACTCTTCGTCACGTTCGACTGTGACAAGCTCCCTGAGTCGGTGCGTGCCGGTTGGTACCGCTACCGCGTGAAGGCATTCGTGCCACTGCCGCGGCGGTGCTATTACTGTCACCGCTTCGGCCACACAAAACGATCATGTAGACGTGCAAAATCGGGGTCACCCAAAGTCTGTGTAAATTGCTCCAAGGTCGCACACGATAAGTCCAAATCGTGTGTGGCCAAGTGTGTCAATTGCGGAGAGCCGCACCCTGCTTCTTCGAAGCAATGTGGTGCATATCTCCTTGAGAAAGAAATCCTGGCCGTTCAGGCCCAGGATCGACTCTCATTCCGCGAGGCTAAGGACTTGGTCCTGGCGCGCCCGGCTCTGCCTGGGACGTCATATGCCTCAATAGTTAGAAAAGCACCCTCTGCTCCTGGCCCATCCAGGCCAACGAGCACGGTTGTTTCCGCGCCCATTCGGAGCCCTTCTGCGGGCTCTACTACACCTGGGCGCTCCCCTGGTAGAGCTGGCGGCAAAAAGGGTTCACACCCAGCCCCGGCTAAAACCAGGGCTCCCCCCTTTTCCCCCAGCGTGACCGTTTCCCGTAAGGCGAAACGGCCACGCGCCTCCACAGAGTCGTTAGACTCACAGGAGGCAACACCCCTGAAGATGGTCGCTAGGCCATCTTCCGGGGTTCCTAAAGCTGTTCCCCGAAAGGAGGACAGCAACAAAGGAGCTTCGGCCCCTTCGCCCACGCCCCGAGGTGGAGCGAGTGGCTCGGAGACGGTGGTTCCTCGAAAAGAGGGCCCCCCGCCTCCCAAGCCGCAACGCCCGCCTAAGGTTTCGAGGCGGAGGGAGGAAAAGACTCGCATGGCGAGCCCAACCTCCCCCAATAAGTCCTCGAAGGCGACAGCGCCTTCAGCGCTTTGTCCGGCCAACAGCGCCCGGGGTTCTGCCCCAGGGAAGCGTACGGCCATTTCCGTGAGGGTCTTCAATTCGAGGAGGGCCCCCGCGTCTCCTCCGAGCTAGGCCTGGAGGGCATATTCCTTCAATGGAATTGCCGTGGACTCTGGGCCAACTGGGAGGAGCTGCGGAGGCTCGTCTCGTCCCGTTCCCCGTTAGCTATTTTTTTGCAGGAGACCATGCTAGGCGCGTGCCCGCTGCCTGCCCTCCCGGGGTATAAGGGCCTTGCGACCCCACCACCGCGGGATGGCCGGGCTGGGGGATGCGCGGTTTACACCCGGCATGATGTCTCCGTTCTTCCTTTCTCTTTAGATACCTCCTTTCAGGCAGTGGCTGTGCAGCTGCACCTGGATAGGAGGTATACTATCATTTTTGCGTACATTCCACCGTCAGCTGACTTCGACGCGGGGGACTTCCGCCGCGTCGTGGCACGGTTGTCGAGGCCCTATCTCTTGCTTGGAGATCTGAACGGCAGGCATCCTCTCTGGGGAGATTACTCCATAAATCCCAGGGGACAAGTCCTTGCTGATCTGATCGAAGAGCTTGAGATGGGTGTCCTAAACGTGGATGAGTTTACGCATTACTGTCCGAGAACCGCTTCATTTTCTTGCCTTGACCTATCTTTGTGCTCTTCGGATGCACAGCCTGATTTTGATTGGGGGGTGGTCGATGACCTCCATGGTAGTGATCACTTTCCCATTCAAATATCCTTTTCAGGGCAACTGCCGCCTGAGAGACCACCTCGGTGGTGCTTGGCGCGGGCGCGGTGGCCTGCATTTCAGGAAATGACTGAATTCTCTATCTCAGTCGAGGAGTTTAGGTCGGTAGATGAGGCCGTTGAGCTCTTCTCCGGCAACCTCATCGCCGTGGGCCTGACTACTATTCCTAGGACGTCTGGCCGTTTTGCACGCCGACCACTCCCATGGTGGTCGGCCGAGTGTGAGACGGCCCTCAAACAGAAGCGTTATGCCTACATGCGCTATAAGCGCCGCCCGAACGATTTCACTGTCGCTGAATTTCGTCGGGCTAGGGCTAGGTTCCGGTATATTTCGAAGCACGCCCGCCGCTCTTCTTGGCGGGCATACGTGTCTTCACTTAACGAGAAGACCCCTTTAGCTGAGGTGTGGAAGCGAGTCAAAAGGATTCGGGCCAAGTTCTCGCAGGACCCCCCTCCCGTTCTCCAGGAGAATGGGACCGCAATCTCGGACCCCGCGTCCGTGGCGGAATCCTTAGCGACCGCTTTTTCCGCATTCTCTAGCCGTGATGCTGCTCCGCCAGCATTCAATGCACGTCGTGATGTCGCGGAAGGCCGCCGGCTGGACTTTACCTCCAGAGGCGGAGAACCCTTCAACGACAAGTTTACTGTGAGTGAGTTGCGTTCCGCTCTCGCTTCGTGCGCGGACACCGCCCATGGTCCGGACGATGTCCCGTACGCCATGCTTCGACACCTGGGTGAGCGAGGCATGGCCTTTCTGTTAGATTTGTTCAACAGGATCTGGGTGGAAGGTCTTCTCCCAGACTCCTGGCGAATCGCTACTGTGCTCGCCTTTCGCAAGCCGGGGAGAGATCACTCTACTCCGACCGGTTTCCGCCCAATCTCTCTAACCTCTTGCGTGTGCAAGTTGATGGAGAAATTGGTAAATGTTAGATTAGCCTATTTCCTGGACAGCGGAGGCCATCTGTCTTCTGCACAGTGCGGCTTCCGTAAGTTCCACTCCACGTCGGATGCTCTGCTCCGACTGGAAAGTGCCGTCTGCGAGGCTTTCCTTCGTAGACAGCACTACGCCACGGTGTTTTTTGATCTGGAGAAGGCCTATGATACCGCATGGCGATACGGTATCATGGAGACTCTCCACACGATGGGGGCGAGGGGACGCCTCCCAATGTTTATATCTGAATTTTTGCGAGATCGTCGATTCCGCGTACGGGTGGGGGGAGCCCTCTCCGGCCCAAAGGAGCAGGAAGAGGGTGTCCCGCAGGGAAGTGTCCTCAGTGTCACACTCTTTGCCCTGAGCATCAACGGCATCACCTCGGTGCTGCCGGAAGATGTTCTCGCTACGCTCTACGTGGACGACCTTTCGATCTCTTTTGGCGCGGCCCAGATGCCAACTCTGGAGCGTCGACTCCAACAGGCATTGAACCGCGTCTCTCGCTATGCCGAAGCGCACAGGTTTCGGTTTTCTTTGGCCAAGACTAAGGTGGTGCACTTCTGCCGCCATCCACGGCTTAACCCCGACCCAGATTTGTTTCTTAATGGGGTGCGCCTGGATGTGGTTGAGTCGCACCGTTTCCTTGGTCTTGTATTCGACCGACGCCTCACCTGGGAGGCTCATATTCGCAGCCTTAGGGTCTCTTGTACCCGCGCCATGGACATTCTCCGTTCCGTGACGTTCAGCGCTTGGGGCGCTGATAGGGCTACCGCCTTACTTTTTTATCGATCCTTTGTTCGCTCGAAGCTCGACTACGGATGCGAGTTTTATGCGTCCGCAGCCGAGCGTTTATTGCGGAAGGTGGATTCGATCCACCACACCGGCCTTCGCCTTACGACCGGTGCCTTCCGCACTTCCCCCATTGAGAGCCTGTTGGTCGATGCTGGGGAGATGCCACTCGCTCTGCGCCGCGTGCAGTGCATCACTCGCCTGTACGCGCGAGCCCGGTGCCTCCCTCAGTCGCCAACAGCTCTCACTGCATCCGCAGCTGATCTCGATGGTGCCTATGCCGCCGAGAGACGCTAGTCATACCCTGGAAACTCCTGAGAGAGGTAGATATAGCTCTCGGGCTAGTGGCGCCCCTGGTTTTGCCCAGGACGCCACCCTGGAGGGTACCACATTTGGCTATTTGTCGCCACGCCTCTGCTCCCAAAGCTTGTACTGCGCCGGGAGTATTGCGTTCGACCTTTTTGGAGCACACATCGTGTCACGCTGGTACCGTGCCAGTGTATACGGATGGCTCCAAGTCCCAAGAGGGGGTCGGCTTCCACGCCGTATCCCCTCTGTTTGAAGTCAGCGGGGCTCTACCAGGCGCTGCGTCTGTCTTCACGGCCGAGCTGGTGGCAATACAGCACTCGGTACGGGAGATTACGCGACGTGCCCGGTTCGTAGACCGGATTGTGATCTATAGCGACTCACAAAGCGCCCTGAGTGCTCTCGGGGCATTGGAATCTCCGCATCCCCTGGTTCGCGAAATCCGTGACGCCACGGTTTTGGCGAGCCGGGCAGATGTCGAGATTATCTTCTGCTGGGTTCCTGGACATGTAGGAATTGCGGGGAATGAGCGCGCCAAAGAGTCCGCGAGGACTCTGCGACCGGACCAGCGTTTCGCTCTTCCTGACTACATGGCAGGAATACGGGCAGCTCTTCGGACTGCTTGGCAAAGAAGATGGGAGACGGTCGAGGGGAACTTAAAGTTGCTGCCATTGCGCCGCGACTGTTCCCATGGACCTATCCCCCAATGCCGCGGCGGCTTCAGGTTGCTTTCTGTCGTCTTCGAATCGGACACACTCGTGTGACGCATCGCTACTTGATGGAGCGCTCGCCTGCGCCCTATTGCAACGACTGCGTCGTCCCCCAGACTGTTCGGCACATTCTTGTCGAATGTCCCAGTCTGGGTGATCTTCGCGCACGATACCTGTCCCGGTACCGGGATGGGCGGGGTCGCTACCGCCTGTCCCTTGTACTCGGGACGAGTGCGTGCACCATGACTAGTGGACTTATTGACTTTTTGGGGGAGGCTGGCCTTCTCCCTTTCATTTAACACAGTTTAATTGTTGTTGTTGTTTTTGTTATTGTTTTTGTTATTGCTTTTTTATTGTTATTTCGTTTTATTGTTTCCTGTTTAATTTTTAAAGTAGCCTAGAACTAGGCTGTTTGTTTACGGCGACTAATGCCTAAGTCGGCAGTCGCCAGATAGCCGCTTAATTAAAAAAAAAAAAAAAATTCTTTCGTTATTGTGTTTTCATGCTCTCCATGTGCTTCTTTGTTATTCGAATTTGGCTTTACTTTGTATGATCGCGAAAAACTTTTAGATTATTTAGAGGCGCATAAACTAATCAAGAAACCTATAAAAGTAAGAATCGTTTGTTATTAGGTTAGGGTTTTCTGCCAGTAAAAAGCTGTTGGGGAGAAAAAAAACCCAGTAAATTTAAGGGGACTGCTTGTGGGGGAGATATCACTGCAGGAGGACCACCCTGCGATGATCCTGAGCTTCAATCAATTGGGGGGGGGGCTGGGGGGCGTATATACTCGTATACAAAAAAATATTACGCGATATTGTTCACATCTGACGCTACCGTCTGATGTCATAAGAGATATGCTGTAGCCCAAAATTGTAGCCGACTAACAGCGCCATCTACCGTGCACCCCGAAACTGAAGTGTTACCCCAATGTGAATACATTTATGAAGATAGAAGATACTCCTACCATAGTCTTAACCAATAGTATATAATTCAAGGTGATTAGAGGTGGAGCCTTACAGGATTTACCTAAGAATGTCTTTTGCCCCAAAAATAAAAAACAGTGAAACCACAGGAAATTAGTTAGCAGTATTAAAGAATTTTGCTACTTAAGAGGGAAGATTGCTTGTTGTTGCCATAGGGCTTGGCTGAAGCAGGGAGGCTGAGTCAGCAAGAAGGGGATTGGGAAAATGGAATGCCTGCCTCCATATACTGCACTTTTAGCTTCGGAAGATAATGTACATTTGTGTGAATTTCTGAGCTCTTATGTCATGCCTATCTGATAAATTATTATTATTATTTTTATTAAGATTAATATTTATTATTATTTTTACCATCATCATTATTATTATCATTGTTATTATTATTATCATCATTGTTATTATCATTATTAATATTATTATAACATAGTACAATTGATGTTTGATTATATCTAAGGATTTAATCCTAACACTACTCCTCCCCTTTTAAACAAAATGAATATTTACAGTCATAAGTGAGATTAAAAAAAAAAACTGGACCAAAAATGATAATGTTTAAATGCAACAACCCAAAATACAAAATAGAAAATTTAAAGCATTTGGATTTATCGTATAATAAACAAAAAATACTATATTACTAAAATGCAAACACATTGCTTGACATGGAGTAAATATATTGGAACAAAAATACTATATAAGTACAGTATATAATGAAATAAACTAGATTAAGTAAAAATCTTAAGTATACATCAATCTCATCTAATCCTCTCACGATTATAAACCAACTCTTCGCTAACACTGAGGTTTTTCACATCCTTCTTAACACAATCCCACCATGCTTACCTTGGCCTACCTCTAGGCGCTCCAGCATTCACCACCATTTCTCTCAACCTACCTATAGGATCATCAGGCTCTGTTCTCATCACATGACCATACCACATCAATCTTCCTCTTATCAGTCTACATTTAATATCTTCCAGACCACACCTACTCCTCACTTCTTCATTTGTAATTTCATCCTGCTACTTGACTCCAGTCATATATCTCATCATTCTGTTATCACTACTCTTCAAGATTTTCTCCATTCTTTCCATGAGGGCCAATGTTTCTGATCCATATAAGAGCACTGATCTTACACATGCTTCATATGTCTGGGCTCTTACTTTCAGTGGTAGGCCCTTGTTCACCAATAAACTTGCAATTTCCTTCCATTTAGACAAAACACTTGCAACTCTACCTCTAATAGCCATCTCCTCCCAAGCTTCGTAGTCCAGAATATCTCTCAAATAGCAGAAATATTCCACTTCCTCCAGCCTACCACCCTCCACCTCCCACACAGTGTCCTCAACTTCCTCAATGCACTTTGGACACCCAAACTGCTGTACCCCACTAACTCTTCTCAACCATGAACCCCTTTTATGGAACTACTTATTGCACTCCCTGCAGATAACTGAATTTGACCCTACTCCCCTTCCACAAACTCCACATGGCAACCATCCAGATTGAATCTTTTTCTTTTCCTTTTCCCCCATTACCATTGCTTTTATCTTGTCCATATTCAACTTTAAATCCCTTTTATCTATCTCTCTCTTCCACAAAATAAACTTCATTATCACCCCTGCCTTAGTCTCTGCCGTTAGAACCAGATCATCGGCATATAGTAACTCCCAAATCCCTTCCTTGCTGCACTTCTTAGTGGCCTATATGGGCTTATTCATAAAGGAAATCATAATTTACACTTTGTGAAAGACCTGGCTCTAAACAATGATCGGGGTTTAGCATATATATGTGCAGCTGTGTATAATTAGACTTCTTTCTTTTTGACCTTACAAATATGATGTCAATGGCACATACATATAAACATGGTACATAATGTGGCAGTGGAAAAAGTAATTGGGCCTATAATTTTTGTTACATATATTCAGTCATAAGTATTTAAGTGATCATCCCAAGTTGGTGCATGTAACTTGGGAAGGATGGTTACTCGAGAGGCAGATATATTCAACACTCTAAATTAATGTGTTTTGGCTTCAAAGTTGGGGAGAGGATAGGTCTGATTAATTAAGAGTTATTCTGTGACGGTTATGGATTTTGACAGATTCAGTGTGAATGGAGCAAATACTAGGAATTAGAAAAAGTGATTCAATTTTAAACACAAATGATTTCCAAAACAGGTGTATGTGATTTGTGGTGTTCCTTCAAATGAAGCCCAAATGTTATTGCCAATGTTAGGTTGAATTATCTGATCTGATTTTACAAGTGAGTATGGCCATGTTGGTGTGAGTTGATGTGATTTCTTGAGTAAACAGAGACGAGGGTATATTTGGATAAGGGTCGTAATTTTTCTGAAATTTTAGCAAGTTTTCTTGGACTGTTATAGGGGCAGTAAAATCGAAAAGTGTGTTGGCATGTCCTCTCAGTAGTTTTCCTCTACCTAAATCTTCCATTAATACTCCAGGGAAGAATTGATTTGTGATTTCTTTAACTAGAGTATGAATGTTCTCAATAATTTAAGGTGCTAAAGTCTAAAAAAAACATTTGCAAGACCTTTGACCTATATACAAACTGAATAAGATAATTGTGACAAAAATTTAGCAAGATCTAGAAGAGGTAAGGTTGTGTAATCCAATTGAGGAGGAGAATTTGCATAATTCTTCTGAGAAAAGAGACATAAATGAAATCACCGTACATAAAAAATTAGTGAAGCCAAACAAAAAAACTAAAGTTTAAATGTTGTTATATATAGAATAATTCATTTATTAAAGATAATAGACAAATAGTAGTATGAATGTAGGAGACAGATTTTTGCCAAATGAATTAAATCCTATGTAGGCAGAAAATAAAGATATAAAAGCAGAGATGGAAGAAATTGACAAACAGATATTTGTTGCATAATGAGGGTGGAAAATGTCATAATAAACAAACAAGTAAAGGTGGCTTGAAGTGAACGAACGCTTTGAACTGAGAAATCCGGTAACATAAATATTAAACCAAAGCATCCTTAACTAAAATTTAAGAAAATTGAACGAACTTAGGGGGAATAAGAACATGTCATACTCGCTAAAATGCTGAATAGAGAAAAAAAATGGATTTGTGTTTAACAACAAACTTTTGCTTTTGTAGTGGATAAGAGAGATGAAAAGAAGCGGTGGGAATATGAATATCTTGAATGTGATTAAGAGTTTCTATCTAAGTAATCGGGTAAAGATGATTTTTTTTTAACAGGTGGAAAATGAATGAATGTTAAATGATATGAGAGTGAGGCAGGTATGTACCATGTCTCCACAACCTTTTAATCTATTCATTGATAAACTACTAAAAAGATTCAAGTGTATCAGAGGAGGAATGGGGATAAGTGATATAAATATCAGCTGTCTAGGATTTGCAGATGTTGGGATGATAATGAACATAGAAGATTGCAGGAATAGCTTGATGTCACGGCAGATTACAGGAATGAATTGAAAATCAAATTTATTCCAAGAAAGTGCAAGGTATGATTGATGGATGTGTCTGAAGAAATGGGCCTAAGCATTTGCAACATATTAAACGTGTTTGACAAGCATAACATAAGGCAGTTAGAGGCACTAAGAATGATTGAATGTTAAAGTGGAGGAAAATGAGTCATACATATAATAAAAGTGCGTCTTATAACTAGAATAGAGGAATACTTTAAAAAATACCTAGAATGTGAATACTAAAGAACTAACGGACTAGCAAAAACAACAAATGTAACAGAAGTGAATGGAAAATACAAAACTAAGATAAAAATATATATTTTTTGAACAACGAATAATCACGGATATGTTGGTAAAAGACAAGAAAGGGAATTAACTTGGGTGGAAAGATGAAAATTGGGATTATAATGAAGAAGAAAAGAAGGATGGAGTAAAAAATTCACATAACGATCAGAATGATAATCATTTGCAAGCCTAAGGCATCAGGTATTGGTCCTTGTTGTAATGGAGGGGGTAGAAAGTGACCTTACTCTATTTTGACAGTTCTCAGTAAGCAGGGAACCCTCTATGGCTCAAGGGAGTGCCACCCATTGATTGTCAGGGGAGTCTGGACATGCAAACTCATTTGTCAGGTTCTCAGAGAAAGAGTGATGTGTTGTATGTCTAAAGAGGAGGGAGGAAGAGAAAATGGTGTCATGATTGGCTATATGTATGTGACTAGAACACTCTGTGTGTATTGCTCAGTCTCAACTCAGCCTGACAGGCAGCTCCCCCTGCAAGTACTGAAATCTTGTGTATTCACCTCTTGCCAGGCATTGAACCCTTGGGTAGGCATCCAATGCAGCATCCACTGGGTTATTAGTTAGAGCTGCTCACCCATGGGTATGCTTACACTTAGTTCATTTCTTTGACATGCAGTTATTACCATGGTATTGTTTTTTTTATTATCCCACTGCAAGGAGACTACTCTCCCTTCCCCCTTCACCGTATGTTCTCTTTTATTTAACATTGTTGTTTTGTTCTCAATCACAGGTGGAACCGAAATTCACCATCTGGGTCCCTCATGACAATGTGCCCAGCACCTTACTTGAATTGGCATTCAGGAAGAGGTTGAAAAACTATGATCCTGATTATATCCTCAAGGTATATCTTTACCTGTGTATGAGCTGTTTATAAATGTGAAAGATCTTATTTGGGGGGTTTGAGCCATCAAAAATTCAATTTTGTTTTTGGTCATTTGCAAGTATCCCCGATACCCAGATTTCCATTTTCAAAAGTCAGAATATACCATTGGTGATATGAATAATCTTGCATTAATATTTACAAGTATACTGAGGATGCTGTTTAAATTACTGGGTAAAAGCAATGCAGGAATTGAATATGTATTTTAAGACAAGGCTTTTTTCACAATATTTTTTTTAGATTTACAATAAAATGCAATTTTAAAGTTACTTAAATAGGCTACAATTTTTTTTATGTGTGATGTATACTGGCCCCAACATGTGCAGGTTTTAATAAGTTTAGCTCACCTAGGTCAAACCAATCAGAAGATCTATAGCTTCTTATGGCAGGGCTAGTAGACTTTCTTGGCATGCTCTATGGTAGTATTGAGATGATGCATCTTTATGGGTGAAAATTCTCTGTGGTACTTTTCTTATTCTTCCAACTGAAATAGGGCGCTGATAGGATTCTTGGGTTTGTAAGTGGGTGTGGGTTGGTCCGCTGGGTGAATTCTGACAGGCTTTTATCATCCAAAAGTAAACTTGTAATTTCAAGGTGTTAGATTGAAGGTGGGAAGAGAATCATTTGAGGAAGATTAAACAAGTTTAACTTTGTACTTCTGGGGGTTTGCACTCTTTTTAACAAGTTTGTTTTGAAAATTCATAATGCAGCCTTTATAAAGGGTTCACAAGGTTTGTATTGCAGTCTTTGTCATCTTTATTTTCACTATTCCTGTTTTTGTTTTTTCTCACTTTCAAAATTCTTTCTTTAGTTTCCTAAAAAAAAATACTAAGAAAAAGATTCATTCTTTGAATTTCCCAAATTCCTTCTTCAGTTTCCTTTTTAAAAAAAATATATATATCATCCCAAAAGGACTCATTCTTTGAATCACTAGATGATTTCATGATCAAAAGGTGGTGCTAGAAATTCTCTGGGCTAAAATTAACCTTTATTTGTTTAAGATTTTGGGTCATGAGGGGTATTTGCTGGAGGAAGCTCCATTATCACAGTACACCTCGATTCGGAACCACATCTGCCAACGTCAGATCCAGCGTGAACCATTTGAGCTTGTCGTTGTCCACAAGAAGGATATTAATGGTAAGTCTTTGCCAAGTGGAAAAACTGTTTCCAATTGCAAGTAAGTTAAGACATATCAGGTGTGGTAAGTCACCCTGATTGGAGTCGTGATTCGAGTCTTCTTAACAATGGCAGCAAAATGCTCTAGGGTCATTCCATGTCAAATCGCCCAGAGAGTCTTAGGTCACCCCCTCAATTCCCGCTGAAACAAAAATCATACTAGCTCATGTAGCTATAAGATGGAAAAATATCAAGTATTAGATCAAATCTTTGATATTTTTTAAATTGAAGGCCTTTAAGATAATTTTATTTTTTTCTCAATGAGTATCAGGCCAGTTTGAGAGAGCCATTTCTCCTCTATTAAGGCAAGTACAACTTTGAAATCATGTTTTTGGTGATGACATTTTCTACGAGTTCAAATATATTTGTTAAATCAAATGTGTCTTGTATACTTCTCTATGCCATATCTGTAAAGAGGTAAACAAAAGGAAAACGTGAATACTCGCCAATGATTATCAGAAGATACTTGTTCAGGGAGATGAAGGAAGGGGCTCCATTGAAATTGATGGCCAACCGATCGGATGCACCTATGTCCACAATGGTGACTTTAGCCTCATCTGGCAAGAGGAATGAGATTGTACTTTGTTTAAAATAATCTTTTATCAAAGCTCTGAGCAAAGTTTTCATAAAAGTTAAGATATAATAGTTCTTTGTTTAAATTAAGCTTTAACAAAAATAATAGCTGAAAACAAATCACTTATTGCTATGGCTGTCAGACAACCTATTTCGAAAAACCTGGGTGATACCTTGTCTGTGATTGACAAGACTGACAAGAAGCCATATATATGTAAGATAATTGATATAAATGAGATAGATGAGAAAATAAAAGTCCATTTCATAAACTGGAACAAGACGCATGATGATTGGCTCAGTGTCTTGTCCGACCGAATTATGGACCCTGATAACGTGAATGCCAATGAAATAACTGGTGAAGAAGATCCCAGTGATAATGCCTTTAAGGAAATTATAGGTGGTCTGCTAGCTGACTGTTCCAATGATACCAAGAAAATAATTTCCTCATATTACTTTGCTAGCAGCATGCATGTGAATGAGAAAATGATCCACAAGTTCAATAAACCAATGCTGGAAGAAGCTGCTTCATTCCTCAAAATTGAGACCAGGAAGGTGGGAAGTGGAAAAACACTGAATAAGAAAACACTGGCTCCGAAATTAACCAAAAAACTGAACTCCCTCATGCTCACACAGTGTACTCTCTGCAATCAGGATTATTGCCTTAAAATAGAAGAATCCTCACCTTTCTCCTGTGTGAGATGCGACCGGGGAATGCGCCCCTGTGTTACTATGAAAAATTTAAAGCTGCCTTGCCTGACATAGTCCCAAAAGGATTTGTCTGGTTGTGCCCTGGCTGCAGCCTCGATATCTCTGAAATATCCTCCACAAATGAGGTATCCAATGCTCCAGTCGTGGAATCTAAAGGCCATCCTAACTCAGTCCAGCGTGAAGAGCACACAGACAAAAATATGCAAGAAATTACCCCCATCAACAAGATATGAGATATGCCCTAGATACAAGAGAGGAGCCTGCCCACATGGTATCAACGGTAACAAGATTATTGATGGCAGAAAATGTGAATTCCTACACAGAAAAAGGTGTTTCAACTTCTGCAATTTTGGCTCAAAAGGGCAGAAAGGTTGCAAGAAGGGCACTAACTGCTTATATTTCCATCCAATCCTGTGCAAATTCTCTTGAGTGTACATATGTACACCTTAAGGGAACCAAACGGAGAGAAGAGGATATTCCCCTTGAAAGTGTCAACATAGGCCTAAGAGATGGTACATCAGACTCCAGAACTCCGAGAGCTGAACCTCGACAACAGTCAAAAAATGACTGGACCACAATGTTGGAAGACATGATACTTGGTCTTCGGAAAGACATAGAGAGAGACATGGCAAAACTAAAGTTAGACATGTCTCTTCAGTACCAGACATGGATGAATTTGAGGCCCAGTTAGCGTCAAGTAGGGCACCAAGGGTGGCAGTTAGTCCAACCTTACTGCCAATGCAAGCTGCACACCCGAACCAGTCACTAGAGATGACAAATCAAATTCCACCCAATACATACGGGCCAAGGATCGGTGTGCAAAGTATGAAAGCAACTGAGCCTGCTTCCTACTACTAAATACCAGATCCATCAACCCTAGTGCTTCCAGCCGATATAAATACAAAATCAAGGAGATCGAAGCACTAGTTGGTGAGGAGAATGAAAATGGCAACTTTGTACCCTTCATTGCCATAACTGAGTCCTGGGCGGATCAGTACATAACTGATGCCCAGTTATGTATAAAACCGTTTAACATCACGAGATGCGACCGTAATGGTAGAGGTGGAGGGGTCCTCCTATACTCCCATTGTAGCGGGCCGAAAATAGATCTCTAATCCCAATCAATAATCGATCCAACCCGCTTCCTACACTGTCCGGACGTGAGAAATCGAGGGAGAATAAAACGGATTGTATATACAGTCCCTTTACTTACAAAAAAAATACAATGATAGCTACAGTTTATATTTACAAAAATTTTATATTTTACTAGGGAAGTGTGCACACTTCAAAATGAGGCTAAATTCCCAAATAAAAATAATGATACCAAACGAGAATCCTATAACGGGCGGATACAACAATTTACGTAAATTCTAGACAAAACAAAAAAACACAACCACAACCGAACGAAAAGGGGACACGCGCTATGTCTTGCTGGAGGTGGGTGTTAGTTGGTTAACTAGAAGGAGGCAGTATTGTCAACGAAGGCAGGTATGGCGGTTCAGGTGGATAGAGACACGAAAGCCCTCCTCTCAGGGCTGGGTGGAGCACTCTTCTACAGAACCCCTCTTGCTTCCAGTCCACACTTCCACTCTCTCTGAAGAAGAGATATATCCTCCTTCAGTGACCCATTTATTTTTACATGGATGGCGAAACTAATAAGTGGGCATTACCCGAAAATACATTGACTAGCTTACCTCTTTCCAGAATAACGCTTCGTTAAATTTTCTTAATACAAAATAATATCTTATTATTAGCTATTATCTTTCCAGAATAACGCCTGGAAAGAAAGAAAAACATGGTAATCATTTTATACATGAATTAAACAAAAATAAAACAAACCCATTCCCATTCACACACATTCTTACAGAGGGAGGGAGAGGGTACTGAGAAAAGGGGTGGGAGAATGGCCCTTTTACACACACTCACATTCGCCCCACCACACCCCTCCTTCCTTAAGCCATTCGACCAGCCACTCACTAAACCCTTTGAATCACTCTCCACGGTACCACTTGTGCTCAATCGCACCCTTCTGCACCCATTCACACTCTTCTACTGGTCCCTGGCTACGCGTAGCAATTAGTCGGGGTTGTTCGTCAGTCGTCCTGTCAGTCTCATCGTCACTATTTATCATCTCATCAACCATACTCTTAGCCCTCATTACCAGTTCTCCCATCTCACGACAGAATTCTTTCATACTCTTCCGTTCAGAACCCTCACTCTTCATACCCCCATTCATCAGCTCCTCACTCACAGCTCTCATCCAACTCAAGGTACATTCTTGCGAAACAGACAGGTCACTCACATCCCCTGTATTCTCAACAGGCATACGAGAAACCCCTTCGACTGGTTCCCACCAGAAACCTGAAAAATCAGCCACTTCATCATTCACTACATCAAACTCATCCCTACTATTACCATTCGTAAAACCCGAAAAATCAGCCACACTAGGTTCATTCTGCCCAAACACACTATCATTCATACTGTTCCCAAAACCAGAAAAATTTGGCACAGGCAGCTCACTCACTCGTCTACTTATACCAGCCAAATCACTCACCTGTCTATGCAAAAACTCAATCTCCCTTTCAAGATCCCCCATACCAGAAACACTCTGCTCAGACTTACTTTCATTCGTACTTGCATTCTTCCTTTCACTCTTCTTTGTACGCTTTCTACTCCTCGAGACTAAGACTAGCTCTTTCCCAGACAGATCCATACTCTCACATTCAATCTCATCAGCATGCACTTTACCTCTCTCTCTACACAGTCCATACACCGGATGGCTCACCAGGTAGTCAGGAGGTTCTCTCCATCTCCTTAACTGACTCTGATGAGCCCGCACTCTCTCAGTCATGCCGTCATTCAAACTCTCCAAAACATATGTCACTCCATTTTCCCAAACCCTCACAACTCTATAAGGTCCATCAAACTTCTCACTCATCTTTGATACATTCAACCTACCCTTCACTTCTTTCACCTTCAATACTTTTGTACCTAATTCAAATGAACGGAACCTTTCATGCGCCTCACGCCATACACTCTGCTCACTTTCACTCAAACGAAACCTATCTTTCACTCGCCTTTCAAAATTCATCACAAACTGACATGGGGACATTCCAGTTGCACTATGCACAGTTGAATTATACGCCCACAACACTCTCCCCAGACACACATCCCAGTCATTCACTGTCGTACTCATCATTCTCAACATCTCACACAAGGTTCTTATAGTCCATTCAGCCAATCCATTTGAAGACGGTACATACGGAGTTGTTCTCACATGCTCCACACCATTCTCTCTCAACATTTGCTCAAACACTTCCCCTACAAATTCAGGCCCATTATCACTCAGACATCTTCTAGGCTTCCATACACACATAGGAAAAAACAACTGCTCAACCACATGCGCAACAGTCACACTCCTTTTATCTCTCACAGGCGCTGCATACACAAACTTACTTTTATGGTCAACCATCACAACCATACCAACATTCCCAGCACTTGTACGCGGCAAAGACACACAATCAATCACTACCAATTCAAACGGTTCTTTCGCATCAACTTTCAACATCGGTGGTTTCACTTGCACACCTTGCACCTTTCGCTTCTGACACCTTTCACACGTAGTTGCAACATCATTCACAACAGTTCTCAGAAACGGGTGGAACACATGCTCCTTCATACACTCCCACAGCTTAAACTTACCCATATGCCCATAATTATCATGCACAACCTTCACCAGACCAATCATACCAACTAAGGACATCACAGGTACATACATATCATCACCACCCTTCACATGCCTCACAAAATATACAACATCCATACAAACAACAAAATCCTTAGCATACCTTTTAAAATCACTTAAACACTCTGGCCATTCATTCAAATCAACACGCATCATTACACACCTCTTCAACTCACTAACAAAAGGACACATCTCTTGCATCTCTAGAATATCATCATCACTTAAAATCTCATTCTCATCATCCATGACCAACTCAATCATACCGCAAAACTTGACAACATTCTTTGCACACTCATTCAACTTCATCACCTCACATTCACCTTTCATAAGACAATCCTTATCAGCATCCAAAGACAAATCATTTAATCTCATAAAGTCTACACCAAGCAAGAAACAACAAGGCATTTGCTCACCTTTCAGAATCACAAAGTCATGCTTCACATTCACACCATTACCCAAACTCACTTTCAGACTAACCTGTTCCCATGCCACTATCATGCCATTCCCTAATCCACTTATCCGTAACTTCACAGGTTTATGCTCGCAACATCTAAACTCTTCATACTTACTCAGAATATTCTCATTCACTAAAGACACTTGCGCTCCAGTATCAATCAAACCACAGAACAACCTTTCACTAACTTTCACTCTCGCTTCCATCATATCAGGTCCACCATGTTCGCAATACACAGAAGGAACAAGCACACCAACATCAGCACTGATATCCACACTGTCATTAACTCCCATATCATCACTCAACACACACTCATCTTCATCCAGACAATCATTCTTCTCTCTTATATATGAACACTTTTCAATTACCCAATTGTAGTGCACACCGCTCAAACATTGCAGATGTACCACATTAGGATTCAAACCCTTCATCTTCTCATCCTTGTACACAATCGGCCTCTCACCACCAAAGTGCACATAAACAATCACTCCATACAAACGACTCACTACAATCAACACTTCCTGAAATGGCGGGACCCCTTGCATACACATCGCTCTCAATTCTTTCATGAAGTTCCGCACCTTTGCCATACCAATGCTTTCAGGCTTACTACACACTTCATTCATTACCTCCTTCCTTAAATCATCTACACTATCGGGCACTCTCACATCTACTCCATCACTCTTCAAATCTTGCAAACCATTCCATACACACTCAAACAAGGAATCACCACCACCCTTACTCTCTTTTCCATTCATAATTCCTTTCGGCAAATACTCAGGATCACTCACTCCACACACATTTTCATCATTCGTACCAGGATACCTTGACATCAAATCAGCCACTCCATTCCGTTCACCAGGCACATACTCAATCACATAGTCAAAGTCACTCAAATCTTCCAAAGTCCTTGCAATCCTACTATCAGCCCACTTCATACGCTGCAGATACACAAGAGGTTGATGATCAGTTTTTATCACAAACCTCACACCATACAAAAATGGACGCAACACTTTCAAACAATATCTTATCGCAGCCAGCTCTCGTTCCACAGTCGAATACTTTCGTTCTGCAACATTCATAGCCTTGGATACATACCCAATTATTCGCCTGACATTCTCTCCATTCAAACGCTGCTCTTGCATCAGAAAACCTCCCATACAATACCCACTCGCATCTGTATACAATTCAAGCATTTTAGCATTTACACTATAATCTGGGTAAGCTAATTCAACATCTTCAGCCGCTGCCTCCTTCAGTCTCTCATACGCCTCATTCATCTTATCATTCCACTTGACAACTGTACTACCTTTCTTGCCCATCCACTCAGTCAGAGGCTTACTCACACCAGAACAATCACGTATAAACTTTCGCTGGAACTCAATCAAACCCAAAAATGACTTCAGTTGCTTCACAGTCACCGGTTTAGGAAACATTCGCACCTTCTCAACATACTTCGATGATTTACGCAATCAATTCTCACTCACCATATGCCCAAGGAATTCCACTTCTTTCGCAAACCATTCACACTTCGCCACTTTCACCTTCATACCAACACTCTCCAACGTTCTCAACACATCATTCACCAATCTCATATGCTCCTCAAAAGTCTCAGTCATAATCAAAATATCATCTATAAACGCAATCACATTCTTACTCGCAAACTTACTCAACACAACATTCATTGCCCGCTGGAAGGCTCCGGGAGCATTAGCCAACCCAAAGCTGAGGTTCCGGAACTGGTAATGCCTCTTTGAGGAAGAGAAGGCAGTTACTGGCCGGCTCTCCTCAGCAATGGGCATCTGGTAATACCCCCGTACCAGATCCAGCTTCGTAAACCACTCCATCCCATGCATACTATACACACACTCAGATACCACACACATCGGAAACCTTTCTTTCACAGTCCTTTCATTCACCTTTCGATAATCCACACACAGACGCAATCTTCCATCCGGCTTACGTACAGGTACAATTGGACTATTCCATGCACTCTCACTCTCCTCAATCACCCCCAATTGCTCCAATTCCAAACACTCCTCCTCAATCTCTTCAGCAACCGGACGTGGGAAATGCCTCGGCCGCTGATAGATTGGGGAGTCCTCCTGCAGGACAATCTTGAATTCCGGGAGCTTTGCAACCCCGAAATCCAGATCACCCTTACTGAGGGCTCCCTTTCGCTCAAATATCATTCGATTCACATCCTCCCTTTCATACTCAGTCAAACATCCATCCAATTTCACCATGTCCTTCACCTCATTATACATCCATTCACATGTCTTTTCATTCGCAACATTCACCCTGATATCCGTACTATCATCCATACCTACCTCATTGACAGTGGAGAGGTGGCCCAGTACATCTCCGACTTGGATTCCCCTCACCTGCCCTTTCACACTGGGGTCCGCCTGCACACATACAAAAGGATCATTCATTCTCATCAAGCCATCAAACACACAAGCAACACGCCTTACCTTATAACACGCATCCTTTCCATCCAATATCACATTGTTCTCACTCACATTCAAACTAACATCCTTACTCCAACTCACTCTAACAGACACCCGTTCACCCTTCACAAGCCTTACACTCTCCATAGCAGTCACCTCAATACCAGTAAACACACTCCTCAAAACGCTACCATCTTTCCCTACATACAACTTATACACCCCATTTTTACCAATCTTTCTCTCAATCTGATCACTCGCAGGATGCACAACCATACGATTCATTTTCATAAAATCATAGCCCAAAATCACACCATACTCACTACTCACCTTATCAATCACAGAAAATTCACATTCATTCATCATCATACCATGCATTCGAACAGGTGACCTTATCATTCCAATCACAGGCACTCTCCTCTTACCAATACCTACTAAACTACCCTTGCACTCAGACAGGAGGGCTTTTTCGCTAAACTTGTCATACACATCTTTATACACCAAGCTCGCCTTGCATCCAGAATCTATTAAAGCCAAACACTCAATTCCATTCAACTCCACCTTCACACTCAGACACTCATACTTCCTACCAGACAGCACTTTCACACTAGACAGACTTACCAACACATTACTCGCACTCATGCACCCAGAGGATACTTCAGCAGGTACCCTCTTACCATTCAGTTTCCCGCTTCAGACTTTCCATTCACACCTTGCGCTCTCAGTCTAATCCAACACTTTTCACTTGAATGTCCTTCCATCGCACAATAGCTACATACATTCCTCTGGTCACGACACATCCTTGCATAATGACCAGCCTTTCCACAATTACCACATGCATATTTCATACTTTCCCCAGCAGTTGCTCCACCATTCAACCTCGGACAATCTTTCTTCAAATGGCCTATTTCTTTACACTCGAAGCACTCTTTCACACTTTCCTGGCAATCCTTTATCATATGCCCTTTCTTACCACACCCAAAACATGCACCAGATGTCCACCTACATTCTGCCAACATATGACCTTTCCTTCCACACCGACGACATTCCACAATCTTTCTCACACCATTCGGTCTCTCATTTGCTGGGACATACCTCGGTTTCTCTCTCATATATCCGTTCCCACGCTTGAAATTCATCTGCCCCCTTCCATTCAACCACCCTCCATTTGCCCATCCATTCTGCCGGCCCAGGAAGTTTGACATCACTCCAGCTGGTGCAGCCTTCAGGGCATCCCTGTAGCTGACAAACTGCTGGGGTGGATTAAAGCTCCTGGGCTTCTTACCCCCAACATTCACACTGTACCATCCATCCTCTTCTAGATCGCTTTCATCATCAAATCGTCCATCTTCTAACAGTTCCAACACATCCTCCCACATCAACCGTTCACCTGTCAGTCTCACTCTCTCCTTTCTCTTTCCACCCAGCCATTCACTCACCTTTCGTGGGATCGTGTCCAAAAACTTCCTCATGAGTGGTTTACATTCATTTACATCATCATCACCATACCTCGTTCTTGCCATACTCTCAAGCCTATGTGCATACATATTCACACTTTCACTCTTCCCCATTCGAGCCTTCTCAAATTCATTTACCCTTTTATACTTCACACTCTCTTTCATTCGTTTCACCTGTCCAATCATCCGCTTCTTCACCACATCGTACCTTGGTTCCCCCACACTTGTAATCACGCGGAAAAACTCCAATACTTTTCCCTCCAAACATTCCCCCAAAACATTCATCCAGTATCCCTTATTCTCCGGGTACTTGAGCTTACAATATCGCTCAAATTCCCCGAAGAATTCTTCCACACTTTTCCCACCATGTAACCTAAATCTATCTATCTTTGGCACTTCCCTTATCAAAATACCCTTTCCCACATTCACTTCACTCACTTGAGCTGCCTTCACTCTCACTCATATCAATCATACCATCACTCTCTCCTTCATCCGAGTACAATGAGTCCACACTCTTGCCTCTTACCTTCCTATCCTTCCCCTTTGCATCACTCTTCCTTCTTCTCTTGCATTCAACTCTCTTCCATTCTCCGTCCTTCCTATCACTCATAATCACCCTATCCTCTCTAGACTCGCACACACTCCCATTGATCCCATTAGTCTTATCCCCTTCAGTCGGAGCAGTGGTCAAGGTCGAGGGTCCTAGGGCCGGTCCTGACCCCTTCATCATGTCATACAGGTCCTGCATCCGTCGGTCCGTCTGATCCTGTCGGTCTCCCATTTCCTTCTTCATCCTATCAGTCTTTTCATTCATCCCTTTTATTTTATTCTCCATTCCCTCCATCATTCCCCGTAACATTTCACACTCCTCTTCTTTCTTTCTCAACTCCAGTCTCAATCGCACTACTTCTTCATTCAATGTTTCCGCTACAGCCATTGTTCCCAAGTTAGTAAAAAGATAGGAGGAGGGAAAAATCAATCAAACTACTTGTCACACTAATTGGGTATGGACTGCAATCCAATCCAGTCACGCTCCCAGTTTCGAAGTCTCACGTCCCTATTCGGGCGCCAAATGTAGCGGGCCGAAAATAGATCTCTAATCCCAATCGATAATCGATCCAACCCGCTTCCTACACTGTCCGGACGTGAGAAATCGAGGGAGAATAAAACGGATTGTATATACAGTCCCTTTACTTACAAAAAAAATACAATGATAGCTACAGTTTATATTTACAAAAATTTTATATTTTACTAGGGAAGTGTGCACACTTCAAAATGAGGCTAAATTCCCAAATAAAAATAATGATACCAAACGAGAATCCTATAACGGGCGGATACAACAATTTACGTAAATTCTAGACAAAACAAAAAACAACCACAACCGAACAAAAAGGGGACACGCGCTATGTCTTGCTGGAGGTGGGTGGTAGTTGGTTAACTAGAAGGAGGCAGTATTGTCAACGAAGGCAGGTATGGCGGTTCAGGTGGATAGAGACACGAAAGCCCTCCTCTCAGGGCTGGGTGGAGCACTCTTCTACAGAACCCCTCTTGCTTCCAGTCCACACTTCCACTCTCTCTGAAGAAGAGATATATCCTCCTTCAGTGACCCATTTATTTTTACATGGATGGCGAAACTAATAAGTGGGCATTACCCGAAAATACATTGACTAGCTTACCTCTTTCCAGAATAACGCTTCGTTAAATTTTCTTAATACAAAATAATATCTTATTATTAGCTATTATCTTTCCAGAATAACGCCTGGAAAGAAAGAAAAACATGGTAATCATTTTATACATGAATTAAACAAAAATAAAACAAACCCATTCCCATTCACACACATTCTTACAGAGGGAGGGAGAGGGTACTGAGAAAAGGGGTGGGAGAATGGCCCTTTTACACACACTCACATTCGCCCCACCACACCATGAGAGCCTGCCCATTACTTCTATGAATTTGTATGATGATGGCACATGTGGATGTATCACAACATTCTTCTCCACTATAAAAACATGTGTAGTAGTAATAAATCGCCCTCCTGGAGATGAGACAACTAGTTTTTCAAATATGCTAAACTTTATATCCCAGTCGATCGAAGATAATACTGATTCATCTTACCAAGTTTATCTAGCTGGTGACACAAACCTTCTGTTTATTGACTGGTCTGATGAATCCTTCAAACCAGGAACTTCGTCACTAAATCAAGAGATGGGTGGTTCCCTGCTTCAATTTCTCTGAAAAGATGATGAACCAATACATTCACATCCCAACAAGAGGTAATAACGTCCTTGACATCTTTTGCACTAACAATCCAAACTTGGTTTTATCCACCGCAACTGTCAATACAATGATATCTGACCATTCCCTTGTTAAAATACAAATCCAAGCACAGTATGAAAATCGTAGACCAGACATGTCAGTCAGGTCCTGTGATGATTTCAGAGGACTTGATTTTTCCAGGGGTGACTATGAAAAGCTCAACACTGCCATCTATGAAACTGATTGGCAGGCATTTCACAATATGTGTTGCTTTGAAGAGTTTCCTATCCTAGTCACAATGATTCTGCTTCAGTTGGCTATGGAATATATCCCCAGAAAGAGACCAAGAAGTGGAAAGCCCAAAAAAACTCATGCCTTAAGAAGAAAAAAGAAGAGAATCCAGAATAAGCTACAGAAAGAAAAGAGGACTGCTTTAAATGACAATAGAATCAGGAAATTAGAACGAGAGTTGGCACTTTGTGTATTTGACATAAAGGAATGTCACCTAAAACAACTAGAAAAAGATGAAAAGATTGCAATTTCTAATATAAAAAAAAATCCCAAGTGCTTTTACTCATACGCCAAGACTAGATTAAGCATGAAGAGTAGGCTCCACCTTATCAAAAGTAATGTGGGAAACCTTGTTAGCAACCATACCAACATAGCAAATATACTCCAATCACACTTTTCAGATGTATACAGCAACCCTGATGCTGAGGGCTTAAGATTACCAAACTTTGCCTCCCCAAATATTGAAGAACCCACAACAAATAACGAAATTAATCTAACAGAAGCGGAGATCTTGGAAGCAATCAGCAAGATCAATAATAATTCCGCTAGTGGACCAGACAGTATCTCAGCAAAATTTATAAAAAATTGTGCGAGTTCAATTGTAAAACCTCTGTTCATTATCTGGAATGAATCTATTAAATATAGAATAGTCCCCAAATTCTACAAAATGCCTTATATAACTCCAATCCACAAAAAAGGCAACAAAATAACTGCTGGAAATTATAGGCCCATTACACTGACCTCCCATTTTATCAAGATTTTCGAGCGTTGTCTCAGAAAAATTATGATCAAATTTCTGGAAAGTAACAAAATTATAACGAAAAATCAACATGGCTTCAGATCTGGTCATAGCATGCTTACACAGCTGATAGCTCATGTTGACGAAGTTTTAAGTGGTCTAACTCAATGGAGCTGACACTGATGCTATCTACCTGGATTATGCAAAAGCTTTCAATAAAGTAGACCACAGACTCTTGATTGAAAAACTGAAAATATATAAATTCCATGAAAAGATAATTAACTGGGTAGAATCATTTCTATCTGATTGGACACAGGTTGTTGTCATTGATGGACATCACTCTTTACCTGCTCCAGTTAAAAGTGGTGTCCCCCAAGGTACAGTTTTGGGTCCCGTATTGTTCTTGATGTTTATCAATGACATGGAATCTGTTGTCCAAAACTCAACCGTCAGATTTTTTGCAGATGACACAAGAATATCCAAAAAGATAACGAGCAGTACAGATAAGGCCTCCCTCCAAGACGATCTAATGAGGGTGATGGAGTGGTAGCACAGCAATAATATGGTGTTGCATAAGCAAAAATTTGACCTTATTATGCATGAAACTCTACGTGAACTGTGGATAGCTGAGATGCCCTTCCTCACAGATCTCCAAAGCTACATGGTAGACACGGATCTCCAGTTGTACCCTGTGGATAAATTGAGGGACCTCAGGATTATTCTAACTAGTGACCTGTCATGGACTCCCCATATATGAACGATGTGTCTGAGAGCAAGAAATGCAGCTGCCTGGGCACTTAGCGTATTTGGGTCTAGAGATTCCCTTTCTACGTTAATTATTTACAAGTCCATGGGTCCAGTCCCACCTAGAATACGCCTGTCCTCTGTGGAACCCAGTCAGGGTAGGTGATATTCAGTATATTGAATCTGTCCAAAGAGAATACACAAGAAAAATTTGTGGATATCAAAATTTTACATACTGGGTGAGACTCAAAAAATTGTGCTTAATGTCCTTACAAAGAAGGAGGGAACGTTTTATTATAATTAATATTTACAAGATACTACATGATGTATGTCCCAATGATCCCCAAATAAAATTCCGTCCCCAATCAAGACTGGGCATACAAGCAGTTATTTCCCCTCTAAGAGGCTCAAACCCAGCACTTCTAACAAAGTACAACTCCTTTTTCACTGTAGTAGGTCCACGTTTGTGGAACTCCCTGCCACCAGAGCTGACATTGATTGGAAATCTTAATGCATTCAAGACGCAGCTAACCAAGTTTCTCTTCTCTCTACCTGACGAGCCACCGGTACCTGGTCTCCCCCGGGCTCACAGCAACTCTGTGACTGATTTAGCGAGAAGAGGATGGTGGTCTCGACAATGAGATGGCCAGGCGGGGTTCGCGCACCTTCTTCAAGTATTCAAGTATAGGAATGAAGCATTCAGTAAGGGTCATATGCTTTGGGAGAACCATGTCACCCATTGGGTGTATTATGCAAAGAGGCCTAGCAGCCATGATAAAGACTTTCTATCTAATGGGATTGTCACGTCATGGAGAGGGCTCTGGCAAGTAGGGTCCAGTCGGAGCTCCTTGTGTCGCATCTAATCCCCCAGTGGTTGACAGTGGCAGTGGAGAACTTACATTTTTCTATGTGAAATGTTAAATTGTAGGTACACAGATTCAACGACACAGGCTAGATTAGAGTCATGGTCTACTAGGGGACCCCCAAATCGTAACATCGTCCAAATAAGCAAAGCTGGCTTTGTGCCAGTTAGAGCGGATGAAGTCATCCATGATTCTTTCGAAACAAGACATCTCATTTGTGAGTCAGAAACTTAGTCACCTGAAGTGGAAAGTCATCCATTGTCCTTAAAAGCAGTGTAGATTTTATCCTCCAGATGTAAGGGAATGCAGCAGTACACATTATGCAAGTCAATCATGCTAAAGAACTTATAATCCAAACTCTTGTTGACAAGATCATCAAGGTTCAGCAGTGGGTTGGCATCGAGGTAGGTAAACCTAATGATAGTTCCAGAGTAGTCAATGACCAACCTTTTCTTTTCTCTGTTATTCACAACATGGACTTGTGCCCTACAGTGCTCACAACTAATTATCTTCATAAATTCACAACTCTGAAAGGAAGCTCAGCAACAAAAAACAAATTTCTGTCATATTCAGAAGTATAAGAATGCATGGTAAAAGATTGAAAATGATATGAGAATTGCAAACATGATCAAGTACTAGAGAATTGCAAACATGATCAAGTACTAGAGAATTGCAAACATGATCAAGTACTAGAGAATTGCAAACATGATCTAGTACTCAGTATTGCAAAAGTCCTGTTACAGTAATTACAATGCTCTCAACAAAGGACACTGCTAGTTTTGATGCAGTTAAACACATTTGTGTTGTTTTAACATGAGTTTAAATTGTAAATATTAATCAATGTGGCCACCCTCAGGCGAGACCTGAAGGCCATGCACACATTATAGACAAAGTTCTTCATGCTGGCCCACATATGGTTTAATGGAGGACTCGAGCTCATCAACATTGCTGTGGCTGACCTTGCTGGCCCTTCCCTTGACATGTGCCCACATGCTGGAGTCGAGGGGATTGAGGACAGGTGACTGCAGCAGCCAAAATACCTTCAACCAGTTCATGTTTGATCCCAACCACCAACCACTCTTACACTGTCTTGGGTGTGTGAGCAGGCTTATCATCTTGCTGACTGAAAGGTGTAGTCAGTCTTCTTAGTGATTTTTATCACCTAGGGGCAGGATTTTCATGGCCAAGATATCTTTGTAACTGGCTGCATCTTATCGCCATTCAAAGCCACAACAACGAGCATCATCACGGAAGACTGATGCTTGGTTGTGGATACTTACCAGACCTTGGAGATGTCCTGACCGAAGCTTACCACATGGTTGTTCAGCATGTTGATGAGGTGATCGACTGTGAAAGTTTTTTCACCATAAAAAAAGAGAATTCGATTGTCATTACTCTTCAAGTCATTGAGAAGGCGATGCCGGCACTCAAGCTATCAAAGATGTCGTTCTAATACTTCCTATTTTTCCATCATATATCTATATGAGCTAATATGAATTTTTTTTCAAGGAGATCTGAGGGTGTGACCTGAGCAATTTTTCTGAAACTGGGAGATTCAATTTGGAATAACCCTTTAGGTACCCAGTGCTTCAGATCTCATGCGAAACTCTCGGTCCCCACTAAGATTGCAAATCGATGGTAAACCCATACCACCCATTATTGGTGGTCTATTCCCACTTGGGAGTGCAAATTCGGGCTTGCCTTATATCAGTGATGGTTAAACAATGCTGCATGTGACCCAAGGGGCTTAGGCATGTAGGAAGAATGAATGATACTGCGAGTTGAAAGGATGTCAAAAAATGTCAGGTGCAGGGTTTTTTAGACATCTAAGGTTTGCTCTAAACTGTGATGATGAGGGACCCAGCCTGTCAACACAGACTTACCAGCACTGCCCCAACCACCATTTCGCTCTTCCTTACTCCTACTACATAGAAAGAAGATTAGCCCTTATGGCTGCATAGCAAAGAGTGCCCCAGCTTAACCTCTCTTATTTCCCTCGCTAACCCCTAATCTCCATCTCCTGTACCAACTCTCCCTCATTGTCCCCCTGCTCTTCCATTGTCCCTTTACGATCACCTTTTTTCTACCCTTTTGTTGTCCCCTTCTTCTCCTGACCATGGACCTCCTCAATCATGACCCGACACTCATTTGGATCACAAACCGAATACACTGAATTAAAGATGTTACTAACATCTTTAATTCAGTGTGTTCGGTTTGTGAATGTTCATTCTGTTTTGTAATAATACATTTATGTTTCAATTGAAATATTTCAGATTTTTTCCTAAATGCTTCATGAGATTCAGTGTTTGGGGTTCATTTTGAAACAAAAAATTCTTTGTTATGAAGAGTGGAAAGTAATGGATATTTTTGCTAAGTATAATTTAGGTAATTGTGTGGCTGAGTAAAAATAAATGCTTTAAAATATATTTTTATACTGAAAATGGAAGCATTTCCAAATGTAGGTACTAAATTTTCATGAAATGGATATTTTTTGATGATAGAAATTATTTAATTCAAAAATGTAATAAAACATACAAAGGTCATGTAACTAATAGTTTAAAGAAAAAAGCAATGGCTAAAACCAGTCCTTGATTATTTTTTAAAAGTCCTTGAAAACTCCTTGAATTCAAAATCACCAAACAACTAGACACCCTGGTTAGGTATGGTGACCCTAACCCTCAGAAGCCGGTCACCAAGCTGGATCAATCATCCTGACCTGCCTACCATGCCACATGTAGGATTTGGTCTGGATTTTCCGAAGGGGTGGCGGAGAAGGCATATAATACCCCGCCCAGTGATAGTGGTCGGGGCCAATCAAATGTACCCAGTAGTGCCTGTCCTTGTTGGGGTCTGGGGTTGCCATAACAGGCGAAATCTTGTGTAATGGCCATTGAAAATGTTAAACAAAAACGTCCTCTTTACCCCCTTTTACCATCATCAGAGCCGCTCTCAGGCAGCTCCAAAGCAGAAAAGGAGGTCCCCCTCCCCCCCCTGTCCTTTCTCACGGGCCCCTTCAACCATCTTCTAGTGGAGAGGAGGCATACTCCTCTCCTAGGCCTATGGGTGCGGTGGACTCCCACTCACTGCCAAAAGAGCAAGCAGGTGACCCAAGATTGACCACTCCTAGTAAGAGTGGCTCAATAGGGCCAACCCTCTTAGGGGGGCAAGGGATGGAAGGGCCATCAGTCCATGCCCCCTAACATCTGGCAGTCCATTATTCTCAGGTTACAGGAGGCCAGCGTACCTGCCCCTCTCTCTTCCCTGATGAATGCCAGTTTGCCATTCCTGGATGAGACAAAAGGTAACTTGAATTGGATCTGTAATGCTGGTGGGGGGGGGGGGCTACACGGAGGCTGCTCCTGTGATAGACATGGTCCCTGAGGTAACCCAGCCCCAGATGGTAGGATCTTCCATGGGTTCGAACCCAGGCTCGGTGCCAAGCACACAACCTGTCTGCCACTGTGCATGCTTCTCCTCAGATGGCCCTGGCCACCGAGGACTCACATGGAGAGGAGGGACCTCCTTTTCCGGCTGGTGCCCCTTTGACAGCAAAGACCTCCATTTCAGAGAAGGATCTTGCCGAGGCCAATCCATCTGCCTAATGGCTCCTTCCAGCAGTGGAAAGAAGCAGGTTTATTTCCAACCATCCTCTTCTAAAAATAAAAGAAATGATTAAAAGACTAAGAGTTCCTCTTCCTCCAGGGAGCGACGGGTCAGTCCCTGCCGCGTGACAAGCGACCAGGCCAAAATCGGCACATCCGGCCCTGATGTTTCACTGGGTAGGGAAGCCCAGACCAAGACCAAAGTTGCAATTGTGCCAAGCAGAGCCTCGATTACATCGGGGCCCCCTCATTCAGAGACTATCTAGCATTTTCGAGCCTGCTCACTTCAAACGCTTTTGGTTATTTGCTCCACTGATGGCAGCATGTGGGCAAAGGTCAATGTGTTCTATCAGAGGAAAACACTAGCTAACCTGATTGGGTGAGAGACGAAGGTGACCCGTTTCTCGGACGGGAGCCTTCTGCCGAATGCGCTGGATCCGTCCAAGGCAGCCATGGTTAGTGCCCTCTGGACACACTATGCCATGTCGGTGAGTGTGACGCAGCACTCTACTATGAACTTCTTTACAGGAATGGTTTACGCTAGGGAACTTGTGTATTACTCCATAATGAAAAATCAGGGATGGGCCTCGAGACCCACCCCTACACTTTTTGTCACGTTCAACTGTGAGAGCCTCCCTGAATCTGTGGGTTAAGTCATTCGTGCCACTGCCATTGAGGTGCTACTACTGCCAGTGCTTTGGCCATATGAATCGCTCCTGTAGATGTGCAAAGTCGGAGTTACCCAAAGTCTGTGTAAGTTTCTCCAAGGCCGCACACAATAAGTCAAAATTGTGTATGGCCAAGTGTGTCGATTGCGGAGAGCCGTACCCTGTTTCTTCGAAGCAATGTGGTGTGTATCCTGGCCATTCAGGCCCAGGATTGTCTGATTTCGCAAGGATAAGTACTTGGTCCTGGATGCCTGGGACGTCTTATGCCTCAATGTTAAAAAGACACCCTCTACTCCTTGCTGCTCCAGGCCTACAAGCACGGTCGTTTCTGCGCCCATTCAGAACCCTTCTGCTGGTTCTACCTACTCTTGCTAGAGCTGGTGGCACCAGGGCTTCCCCAGCATGACCATTTTCCATAAGGTGAAATGGCCACGCACCTACACCGAGTCATTAGACTCACAGGAGGCAACAATCCTGAAGCTCATCATGAGGCCCTCTTCTGGGATTCCTAATGCTGCCCACTGAAAGGACTTGTAGACTTTGGGGGAGAGTCCGGCCTTCTCCCTTTTATTTAACCTTTTGTTTTTGTTTTTTTCCCTTATGGGTTGCACGTTCCTGCGCCAGGGGAACCTCCCCCCGACACAGGAGCTTGCATTCTGCTCGTTGGCTTTTCCATTTTTTAATTTTTGGTGTTGGGTTTGGGTTTTTTGTGTGTGTTTTGGAATTTGTTTTTAAAGTAGCCTAGTACTAGGCAAGTTTTTATACGGCGACTAATGCCCAAGTAGGCAGTCGCCAGATGAGCTCTTTAAAAAAAAAAAGAAGAAAAAAAAGAAGCAGCCCACTGAAAGGACAGCATCAAAGGATCTTAGGCTCCTACAACCACACCCAGTGCTAGGCTGAGTGACTGGAAGATAGTGGATCCTCCAAAGGAGAGATCCCCGCCTCTGAAGCCTGTCTAAAGTTTCAAGGTGGAGAGAGGAAAAGATTCGCATGGCGAGCCCAATTTCTCTTGATAAGTCCTCGAAGGCGACAGCGCATTGTTCGGCTAACAGCCGCTGTAGTTCTGCCTCGAGAAGCATATGGCATTCCGTGAGGGTTTTCTCTGCGAAGAGGACACCCGCATTTCCTCCGAGCTATACCTGAAGGGTATATTCCTTCAATGAAATGGCCACGGACTCTAGGCCAACTTAGAGGAGCTGCGGAGGCTCGTCTCCTGCCATTTTTCCTTAGCTATCTTTTTGCAGGAGACTGCTGTGCACATGTCCCCTGCCCACCTTCTCAAGGTATAAGGGTTTGGCAACTCTAAAACCACGGGATGGAGGCCGGGCACGAGGATGCGCCGTTTATACCCGGCATTATGTTTCCGTTCTTCTCTTTGCTTTAAATTCCTGCTTTCAGACAGTAACAGTGCAGCTGCACCTGGATAGGAAGTATACTGTTATCTCTGCATACATTCCACCCTCACCCAAATTTGATGCGGGAGACTTCCGCCGCGTCTTGACACGGTTGCCGTGCCCCTTTCTCTTTCTCGGGAATATGAACGGTAGACACCCCCTCTGGGGAGACTACTCAATCAATCCAATGATCAATCGACGAGCTGGAGATAGATGTCGTAAATGGGAATGAGTTTACGCATCACTGCCCTATAACCTCTTAGTTTCCCTCTCTTGATCTATCCATGTGCTCTCTGGATGCTCAGCCTGATTTTTGGTGCGAGGTAATCGATGATCTCCATGGTAGTGATCACTTTCCCATTCAATTATAATTTTTTGGACTGCTGCCGCCTGAGAGCCCGCCCTGGTAGTGTTTGGGGCGGTGGTCCCCATTTCAGGAAATTACTGATTTCCCTCTCTCTCAGTCGAGGAGTTTAGGGCGGTGTATAAGGCCGTTGAATTCTTCTCCGGCAACCTCATGGCTGTGGGCCTAACTACTATTCCTAGAACGTCTGGCCGTTTTGCACGCCGTCCGCTTCCGTGGTGGTTAGCCGAGTGTGAGGTGGCCCTCAAACGGAAGCGTTATGCCTTCATGCGCTATAAGAGCCGCCCGAACGATTTTACTATCAGTGAATTTCATCGAACTAGGCCGAGGTTCCGGTATGTTTCGAAGCACGCCCGCCCATCTTCCTGGCGGGCAGACGTGTGGAAGCGAGCTAAAAATATTCGGGGCAAGTTCTCGCACGACTCTTTTCCTGTTCTCCAAGAGAATGGAACCTCAATCTCGGACCCTGCCTTCGTGGCAATCATTCGCGACCCAATCTCTAGCCGGGATACTGTTCCACTAACCTTCAATGCGCGTCGTGATGTCGCGGATAGCGGCCAACTGGACTTTACCTCCAGAGGCGGAGAACCCTTCAATGAGTGAGTGAGTTGCGTTCCGCTCTCGCTATTTGCGCGGACACCGCCATTGGTCCGGACGATGTCCCTTACGCCATGCTTTGTCACCTAGGTGAGCGAGGCCTGGCATTTCTGTTAGATTTTTTCAACAGGATCTGGGTAGAGGGTATCCTACCAGACTCCTGGCGGATGGCTATTGTGTTCTCTTTTCTTAAACCGGGAAGAGATCACTTTAACCCGGCCGGTTTCCACCCAACCCCTCTAACCTCCTGCATGTGTAATTTGATGTAGAAATTGGTAAATGTTAGATTGGCCTTTTTTCTGTACAACGGAGACCACCTGTGTTCTGCACAGTGCGGCTTCCACAAGTTCCACTCCACATCGGATGCTTTGCTTCGACTGGAAAATGCCGTCTGTGAAACCTTCCTTTGTAGACAGCACTACACCACAATGTTTTTCGATCTGAAGAAGGCCTATGATACCGCATGGCCATACGGTATCATTGAGAATCTCCACATCTTGAAGGCGAGGTGGCGCCTCTCTATCCTTATTTCTGAATTTTTGCGAGATCGTCGATTCCGTGTACAGGTCGGTGGGTGAGGCCTCTCTAGCCTAATGGAGCAGAAAGCTGGTGTCCTGCAGGAAAATGTCCTCACTGTCATACTCTGCCCTGACCATCAACGGTATCACCTAGGTGCTGCCGGAAGTTGTTCCTCATCACGCTCTACGTGGACGACCTTTCAATCTTTATTGGTGTGGTCCATATGCGAACTCTGGAGTGTCGACTCCAACAGGCATTGAACCGCGTCTCTCACTATCCCGAAGCGCACAGGTTTTGATTTTTCTTGACCAAGACAAGCTGGTTCCCTTTTGCTGTCATCCACGGCTCCACCCTGACCCGGACTCATTTCTAAATGGGGTTCGCCTGGAAGTGCTGGATTCGCATCGTTTCCTTGGTCTTGTTTTTTTCCGACGCTTCACCTGGGGGGCTCATATTCACAGCATTAGGGTCTCTTGTACCCGCGCCATGGACATTCTTTGTTCTGTGACGTGCGCGCTAGCCCCTCGTCTTCCTCATTCGCCAACAGCTCTCACTGCATTTGCAGCTGATCTCCACGGTGCCTATCCCGCCGAGAGATGCCAGTCATACCCTAAGCCCTTTGGGTTTAGAGCCAGGAAACTCCTTCGAGAGCTCGGTCTTGTGGCGCCCCTGGTTCTTCCCAGGATGCCACCCTGGAGGCTACCACCTTTCACTATTTGTCACCGCCATATCTCTGCACCCAAATGTTTCTACAGCGCCGAGAGTATTGCGTTCGGCCCTTTTGGAGCACGCTGGAACTATGCCAATGTATACAGATGTCTCCAAGTCCCAAGAGGGGGGGGGGGGCAGTCGGTTTTCAAGGTGGTATCCCCTCTGTTTGAAATCATCGTGCTCTGCCACGAGGCGCTGCGTCTGTCTTTACGGCCGAGCTGGTTGCAATACACCGCTCGGTACAGGAGATAACTCGTTGTACCCGGTTCGGAGACCGGATATTGATCTATAGCCACTCACAAAGTGCCCCGAGTGTTCCCAGGGCATTGGAGCCTCCGCACCCCTGGTTCATGGTATCCCTGACGCCAAGGTTTCGGCAAACCGGGCAGATGTTGAGATTATCTTCTTCTGGGTTCTGGACATGTAGGAATTTGTGGAATGAGCGTGCAGATATGGACGCCAAAGAATCTGCGAGGACTGGGCGACCAGACTAGCATTTCGCTCTTCCTCACACCGATTACATGCAGGAATATGTGGCAAAGAAGATGGGAGACAGTCAAAGAAAACTTAAAGTTACATGTCATTTACCCCTGGACCTACCTCCCAATGCTGTGACAGCTTCAGGTTGATCTGTCATCTTTGAATTGGACACACTTGCGAGATGCACCACCATTTGTTGGAGCGCTCTCCGGTACCTTATTGCGACGATTGCGTTGTCCCCCACACTGTTTGGCACATTCTTGTTTAATATTTTAGTCTGGGTGATCTTTGCCCACATTACCCGTCCTGATACTTGGATGAGCAGTGTCTATACTGCTTGCCCCTTATACTCGGGACGAGCGGGTTCTCTATCATTTGTCCCTTGTACTCGGGACGGATTCGTGTACAGAGTCTTGCAGACTATTGGACTTTTGGGAGGAGGTTGGCCTCCTCCACTTTATTTGACTCTGTTGTAGTCTCATCTTCCTGCAACGAGGGGAGCCGGGCATCTTTGTTAGTTGTTATTTACATCTTGTTACTTCTTTTTTAATCTAGTCTAGTATTAGGCTGTAGCGTGAGTATAGCATGTTTTGCCCTAGTAAGCAGTCTCAGATGGGCTCTTAAATTTTTTTTAGAAAGCATAGCTAAGAAGTTGGGGGATGGTATGTGGGAATTTAAAGTTGCGTGCCTTAGCACCCAAACTCTTCATTTGTGTCTATTCCCCCACTCACTTTACCATCCCCAAAATGGACACACTCGCATCATGCAGTCCCATCTATATAGTACTTCCCTGAACCTTTCTGCAAATATTCCTTGGTTTCCCAGATACACCACATTTTGGGGGATTTAATGTCCCAGCCTGGGTACCTTTGTTTCCATTACTGGGATGAGTGGAGTCACATCTGCATGTCCCTGGAACTGGAGGCTGGACACAAGGTGGGCCTTCCCTTGGACACCTAAGCGTTTATCTTGTTTTTAAGTAACATTTTTTTATTTATAGTGTATTAAATTTTGATTTGTTGTTTTATGGTGACATATTCTCATTGGTGTCCATCAGAAGGTTTCACTAGAATGAACCACAATTTTCCCTCTCCCTTAAATCAGCTTGTTTATTTATTTTTCGGCTTATCTTTGCTTTCATTGTGGGCCTTTCCTCACCTCTGTAGGCTTGTCTCTCTTTCTCTCATTCAAACAAGGTAATTTGAAGTTGTTTGCTTCTTTCCATGCAGTTGAGATTGATCCCATCTATGCCAGTCTGATGGAGAGTGGCAGCCAGCCTGCACGCTCATCCATCTCCGCTTCAACTCTGAACAAGAAGAAAAGCATCAATTTTGTCTCCTCTTGGAACATCAGTGAGCCACTCAAGATCAAGATTGGATCTCTAAGCAAAGTGAATGTGGAGTCTGAGGACCTTTCCAAGGTAAAGCTTTGGCCAAGATGCCTTCATTGGCTTCCACCACAAAAGAACCTTTATAATAATAATCCTAGGTCAGTCAAGGTTGACATCCGAGCAGTTGATGCATGCCTCTTGCGTATGTGTCGAATTGTGCTCTTTGTACTTGTTCATTCATGAACATAACTCGCCTTCTCAACGTTTTTGTTAGCATTATCTTTTTCACTAATCCTGATCTTAACCATGTTGTTCAGTTCCTCCCCCTTTTTTTCACCCCCGATCTCCCGGTTGAGCTTGTGGCACAAAAGGTTATACGCAGTCTCAGCTAGAACCAGGCTTCCCCCCCTCCCCATCCCCCAGCGTGATCGTTTCCCGTAAGGTGAAACTGCTGCACGCCTCCACTGAGTCATTAGACACACAGGAGGCAAACTCATTGAAGGTGGTCATGAGGCTGTCTTCCAGGATTCCTAAAGCTGCCCCTAAAGGAGATTCTGCTCCTATGCCCCTACCTAAGGCTGAACTGAGTGGCTTGTAGGCACGGATCCTCCCAAAGAGTAAACCTGCCCATTAGAGGTTTTGAGGCCGAGGGAGAAAAAGACTCATAGCGAGCCCAACCTTCCCCGATAAGTCCTCGAAGATGACAGCTCCCGGAGTTTTCCCTCCCGGACGTGAAAACCATTCCCGTGAGGGTCTTCTCTTCGAAGAGGTACCCCCACATATCCTGGCAGCTAGCCCTAGAAGGCATATTCCTTTAATGGAATTGCCGCTGACTCCATGTCAACTGGGAGGAGCTGCGGAGGCTCGTCTTGTCCAGTCTCCCGTTAGCTTTTTGCGGTAGACAATGCTGGCCGCATGCCCCCTGCCCAACCTCCCGGTGTATAAAGGTTTTGCCACTCCACCACCAGGAGATGTGGGGACCGGGTAGGAGGATGCACGATTTTCGCCCAGCATGATGTTTCCGTTCTTATATTTGCATAGTATAATTTCTACATACTTTCCACCTTCAGCCGACTTCGATGCAGTAAATTTCCGCCATGTCGTTACATAGTTGCCGAGGCCCTTTCTTCTTTTCAAGGATTTGAACGGTAGACAATCCCTGTGGGGAGGCTACACGATCAATCCCATGGTTCAGGTCCTTTCTGACCATCATTTTTCAGCCTTGATCTATTTCTGTGCTCTCAGCATGTACAGCTTGATTTGGGGTGGTAGGTAGTCGATGACCCATGGTAGTGATCACTTTCCTATTCAACTATAATTTGATATGGCACTGCCGCCTTGAAAGACCACCTTGCTGGTGCTTGGAACGTGCGGGGTGGTCCGCATTTTAGGAAATGACTGATTTCCCTGTCCCAGTTGAGGAGTTTAGGTCGGTGGATAATTCCATTGAGTTCTCCGGCAACTCCATCGCCGGAGCCTAACTAGTATTCCTAGAACACCTGGCCGTTTTGCGCGCCGCCCGCTTCCTTGGTGGTCAACCGAGTGTGAGATGTCCCTCGGACAAAAGCGTGATGCCTACATGCGCCCTCCGAACGATTTCACTATCGGTGAATTTCGTCGAGCTAAGGATAGGTTCTGGTATGTGTCGAAGCACAACGCCGCTGTTCCTGGTGGGCATACGTGGCTTCACTTAACGAAAAGACACCTCTTGCAGAGATGCACAAGAAAGTCAAAAGGATTCGGGGCGAGTTCTCGCAAGTCCGCCCTCCCGTTCTCCAGGAGAATGGGACCAAAATCTTGCACCCCGCATCCTTGGCGGAATCCTTCTCTATCACTTTCTCCACCAGCATTCAATGCACGTCGGGATGTCGCTGAAGGCCGCCGACTGGACTTTACCTCCAGAGGCGGAGAGCCCTTCAACAACAGATTTACATTGAGTGAGTTGCGTTCCACTCTAGCTTCGTGCGCAGACACCGACCAAGGTCCGGACGATGTCCCGTATGCCTTCAACATCTAGGTTGAGCGAGACATCTCCTTTCTGTTAGATTTGTTTAACAGGATCTGGACAGAGGGTGTCCTCCCACACTCCTGGCGAATCGCTACTGTGCTCGCTTTTCGCAAACTGACGAGAGATCACTTTACCCCGGACGGTTTCCGCCCAATCTCTCTAACCTCCTGCGTGTGCAAGTTGATGGAGAAATTGGTAAATGTTACATTAGCTTTTTTTCTGGACAGCGTAGGCCACCTGTTTCCGCACAGTGCGGCTTCCGCAATTCAACTCCGCATCGAATGATCTGCTCCGACTGGAAAATGCTGTCTGCGAGACCTTCCTTCGTATACAGCACTACGCCACAGTGTTTTTCGATCTGGAGATGACCTATGATACCGCATGGCGATACGGTATCATGGAGACTATCCACACGATGGGGGCGAGGGGACGCCTCCCAATGTTTATATCTGAATTTTTGCGAGATCGTCGATTTCGCGTACTGGTAGGGGGAGTCCTCTCCGGTCAAATGGAGTAGGATAGTGTCTTCAGTGTTAACTATCTTTGCCCTGATCTTCAACGGCATCACCTCGGTACTGCCATAAGATGTTCTCGCTACGCTTTACGTGGACGACTTTTCGATCTCTTTTGGCGCGGCCCAAATGCCAATTCTGGAGCGTCGACTCCAACAGTCATTGAACCGCTTCTCTCGCTATGCTGAAGCGCACATGCCTCAGTTTTCCTCGATCCACCACACCGGCTTTCGCCTGGCGACCTGTACCTTCCGCACGTTCCCCATTGAGAGCGTACTTGTCGATGCGCGGGAGATGCCACTCGCTCTCCGCAGTGCACAGTGCATAATTCGCCCATACGGGCGAGCCCGGCTCTTCCTTCATTCGCCAACAGCTCTCAGTGCATCCGCAGCTGATCTCGACAGTGCCTATGCCGCCAAGAGACGCCACTTATACCCTAAGCCCTTTGGGTTTAGGGCTAGAAAACTCCTTCCTGAGCTTGGTATAGCTCTCGGGCCGGTGTCGCCCCCGGTTCTGCCCAGGACGCCACCCTGGAGGGTACCAGCTTTGACTATTTTTCGCCACGCCTCTGCTCCCAAAGCTTCTACAGAGACGGGAGTATTGCGTTCGGCATTTTTGGAGCACACTTCGTGTCACGCTGGAACCGTGTCAATGTATACGGTTTTCACGCCGTATCCTCTCTGTTTGAAGTTAGCGAGGCTCTGCCAATCGCTGCGTCTGTCTTCAGACGCAGCACTCGGTACAGGAGATAACGCGACGTGCCCGGTTCGGAGACAGGATTGGGATTTATAGCAACTCACAAAGTGCCCTGAGTGCTCTCGAGGCAATCGAATTTCCGCATCCCCTGGTTATCTAGTAGAATTTTTACCCTGTAGCTTCCCTATCTCTCTTCACTTAGGCAGGTGGCCCTCAGGAATGCCACTACACCCCTGCGGTGGGTTCCCAGGTCCCTCAGTAAGTTAGACTCTGTTGTGTCTATTTTTGATTTGTGCGAGATATCACTGCCCTCACATTTACTGGTCAGTGTGTTAACATCTGTATAAAAATAAATCTGGGATTTAAATCTTGTCTCTTAGGAAATTTTCCTATAACCTAAGGGCAGCAGCCTCTATGTACTGTCCTGGCTCGACAGGGTTCTCCTAGATCGATCACTCTGCATAGCTGATGTGTGTATTGGCATGTTCTTAATATGTCAGATTTTAAAAATGTGTTGGGTGGTGGTGGGAAACTTTTGCCTGTTTGTCAATGTCTTTCTTCTTTTTTGTTAGGTTATGGTTGAGGCCGGCTTGTATCATGCAGGTAACCCACTGTGTCAAAATTCCTTTACTTCACCTTTGACTGTACAGAATGGTTATGCGAAGGTAAGTTCATTTTCCCGAAACTCTCCTCCCAATTTTAAGTATATTACTAATTTTATTTGATTCTTGCTTAGCAATCCAATAGTAATTTTAAATTAAACGGACTGCTATCTTCACTTAGAGTCCCGCAAGAGACTACAAAAAGGCACTTTGTGATTAATAGATGTTAGTACATATCATCTTCCTGTCAGTCAGGTTGTAGATTTCCTCTTGTTCCAAATTCCTATTTCCTTTTTTTTGCTCATCCTCTGACATTGAACTACGAGTCCTATGTTGCGCCATCTAGTACTCACTCGTGGATGAGGCCCCCCCCCTCCACCGATCGGAGAAGAATAAAATTCACATAAAGATCAGAGTGACATTCACTGATGAACTAGGGGCGGGTTCTCGTGGTGAGAGGAGTGGGGATTACACTAACCAGCGAACGGTAAAACCTTTGTGACCCCAAGGAAGATGTTTTGATATGAATACACCATCGGAAGTTCTCCGGAATGGAAAAAGTGCATATGTATGTTGTGTTGTAAGACGGGAATGGAAAAGATAGCAATGTTGTGATGGTGCTATCTCCGATTTCTATATCATGGACTATTTTTTCTCTGATTTTGTGTAGGTGGAGGGAGAGTTGGTTTTCCCTATATTTGTCTGCGACCTGCCTAGAGGTACCCGGCTCTGCTTCGCCGTCTATGAAGTCACCACATCCACGGTGAAAGCGAAGGGAAGACCCCAGGGCGAGGTAAGATGGGTGGCTTTTGGCAGCAAAGGAAGCATGGCTTCTTCACTAGATACACACACACACAACCTCTATCACCGAAATACTAAAGTCTGAACAGTTTATAGTATGATGTCATCGCATAATCGATTTATTATATTTAAAACATTTAATTGGTATTCAGGTGGTTATGTCATGTTATAGAATATATATATTCAATGGATGAAATTGAGCAAGTCACCATGCAAAAAGTAGCTTGAGTGGCTTCAGCACAATTGTGTCCTTTTTGCTCAGAATTAATATAATTAAGGTTTTGCTTCTCTATAAAGAAACGGTGCATTTGAGAACATTTTTCAGTCTTAATTATTCTGTGTGTATAAGAACCATGTTAGGGCTCGTTTCAATGTGTCATTAAAAGGGCTCATATTGCCACTCATTTGTTTTATCTGAACATATGTCTGTGTCCTTGGGCTGAGTATGCCACATGAAGCTTTGGAAAATCATAAGATGAGGTATGGAGGGTGCTAAGGTGTCGGGTATTTTACTGTGTCAGCTGCTCGGCATATAAAGGGACTGACCTTACCTACGCCTGAAATGAAGGCAAAATTTGTGCTAAGAACCATTTCTCTATTATAATAATGCTCTGTATACATAATGGCCTTGAATCAAGGTAGGAGTATTTGCTGACCCGCCATGCTTACCCAAATTTTATCTATTTTCATCTCTGGCTTTAGCACATGTCATTGCCCACCTTTTGATCCTTTAAGATTAATATTGAAGAGAAAGAGGACAGGAATCTCTTACTAGTGACTCAGGTTAAGTTATCTAATTGTATGTTCATGTTACGATGTCTGGATATTGACAGACATAATGAGAAATCTAACTTCAATATTTTACTTTTTTTGCCTCCATAACTGGTATCCTGGCCAGCCTGTATCTCGTAGGAAATACAGACATTTAACTTACTGACCGACATAACGTTGTATTTGTTGGAGGGGTTCGATGATTCGGTAGTGTTCTGTTTTTATGTTGTTGGTTTGCTGTTTGTTGTACTTTACGGATAGGTAGGTCAGACCTGAGCCTGGATAAGGTGCCTAGTGTGTTGGGTAGATGTTCTTTGTCTTTGGGGATGTATGGGGAGGGGGGGGGGTGCCTATAATACTGAGTTTAGGAGGTTGTAGTGCGACGTGGGTATATTTTGTAATATATCTGTTGTAGTGAGCTTGGGGATAAAGAGGGGGAGAATGGAAAAGGATAAATGGTGGTTTAATGAAGGAAGTAATTGTGATTTTTAATTGCATTCATTGATGCGAATGGAAACACAACCCCACCATGGCAATATTATAATCTTATGCAGACGAATTTACCATAACCCTGTAACACGCATAGCCACCATGAACATGCAAACCTACCCTTCCAATTTAGAACAGTGCTAGACAATAATCTCACCCCAACATTCTTCCATAATTCTGTTCACCTCTACCAAACTAGAATCCAAAGCTCACCCAAACATCGCTTCAAGCAATGTGCGCATACCACTTAATTAAACTTCTATAATTCTCAGTCTCACCTTTGACACTCACATGACCTCACAACCTCTGACACCTGCAACAAAGCACAAAACCCACCCAAATTCACTGCAGGCACTCACCGGCTCGTTCATAGAACAAAAACAAACAGCGTAATGCACAAACAATTCAACCATACGGCATTCAACTATTCCTTTCAAGCCTGGCATCCAATGCTTACCCCTGCCTGTGTCAACAGTCAAAATCACATAAAACAAAGCCCCCCACCCTCCTCAGACAGGATGTACCCATTTGATAACCTACATGCAGAAACAAAAATGCTCCCCATCGACACATAAACATGCCTGGTACCCAATTTTTATGCTGGAACACAACCCATCACACAGTATCAGAACAAATCCCTTTCCACCCAGGCCAATGAAGAGTACACCCTCCTCACATTACTACTCCATTCTCTCCACCCTACTGCCATGCCCGCCCCAACACATGGATATCGTATTCACACACAATTTGTCACGTAATCATTTCACGATCTCTCAAACAACTCATTATTCCATGTAGGCACCCCCACTGGTCATAGACAAAGATGATGAACATCTACCCAGACTTAGGTAATGCCACCGCCCATTCATACAGTACTGCGCACAAACACCTAACGGCCCAATCAAATTCCACAAATTGCCTACTTGGAACCACAAAACCGAAAAAGCCAAATAAAAGACTTCAAACTTAAATTCAACCGACAACATTTCATCAGAGACCTGTTGGTCCGGCCTACCACAGTGGCGGATTTCCTGAGGGATGCGAGTTGGTCATGGGGGCAACAAAGTAAGGAAGAAATGGTGGGGTTTTGTGCCGAAAGAGTGTGTGACAAGTTCTTTAATTCAATGATTTGCATCAATACACATGGGTTGGGCACGGGAGAGAGAGGGAGAATCTCCCTTCGTGGCAGTTGCCAGATAGGCGCTATTAAATAAAAAAAAAGGGAGAATCTTAAGAGTATGGTTGATTTTATGGTTAGAAAGAAAATGCCGCTGTTTGTATTTGATGTAAAAGCTGTAATAATTATGAGTATGGGAACTATCTGTTTGCATAATTGTGTTGTGTAAGGTTCGATTGGTGGGTGAGGAAGGGAGAAACAGTATGTTAGAATTCTTGATTTAAAATAAAGCGAAAACCAATGAGCACAGATCCTGCAGAAAGGTGTAAGGTGAGATCTGTCAAAATAGAGGAAATGTTAATGTGTGGAAGTTATTTATAGCCACAGATTCCCCCGCAGGCATTGCAATAGCCTGGAAGACATGCAATCATCCAGATGGCAGCTGTAGCATGCTAAGCCTGCCACCCTCTTGCCGGTGGGATATTGAGAGTAGGAGAGAGGTAGTAAATGTGAACATGGGCGATAGAGCGAATGTGTCACAAAGTTAAAGCAGTCATAGTGAAAGTGCAAGGGCTGTATGTGCATATGCTGGAGCTAGAACGAGAAAGTTGAATGGTGGAATTTCGATGTGAAATGTTAAAGTAGAGAGCAAAAGAGAGAGACTTGCAAATGTTTAATAGCTCAGATGGGAATGTCATCTTCACAATCGGTCCACCTCTGGCAGGTTCCCTACCTCCTACCTCGCCTGCGAGGTTGACAGGCCCCTATGAAAGCCACTACGCTAGCTGGGTCGGTCCACAGTTCCCTAAGAGAGGAGATGTGTGTAGTGAGATTTGGGCAGTCTAGTAAAGAGTAGATGTTCAATGTTGTCTAGGCTTTGGCTGCATCCACTGCATAGTGAAGTCTAGGCAAGGTTTATTTTTGTATTGTTGGAGTGGAGTGGCTTGACCTGAGTTGAGAAAGGATTACTGTGTGTTCTATGTTATGATTTAGCTGATTGGTTTATTAAGGGCAAGGGGCTTGTCAAGGGTGTTGTCTGGTGGTGGGGTGTTCCAAGTGTCTTTGGGTGAAGGTAGTGTGGATGCGTTAGGGTTTGGTCGGGGGTGGGGGGGTTCTTATTCAAGAGGTGTGTTGGAAGTATTGTGTCTGGGTGGTGGGGGTTCTTATTCAAGAGGTGTGTTGGAAGTATTGTGTCTGGGTGGTGGGGGTGAGGAAGGGTTAGTGCTCTGCTGAAGTGTTGGGTTCCAATCATGTCTAGGTGTATTTTGATTGGGAGTATTTTTCTTTCAGCATGTAGGTGTGGGGTGAGTGTGCTGCGTGCGTATCCTGGGATTGTTCTGTCAGGTTTGGAGTTTGTTCATGTGAGATTTGGCTGTGGTTGGGTGCCATGCTGCTACTGCGGAGGAATGGTTTGTATAGAGTGTTGAGAGGCTCTTTTTGTTGTATAAAACTCGCGGGACGCACCGCCATTTGATGGAGCGCTCGCCAGCACCCTACTGTGAAGACTGCGTTGTCCCCCAGACTGTTCGGCGCATTCATGTTGAATGTCCCAGTCTGCGCGATCTCCGCGCACATTACCTGTCCCGGTACCGGGGTGGGCGTGGTCGCTACCGCCTGTTCCTTGTACTCGGGACGAGTTTGTGCACATTGACGGGTGGACTTATAGGTTTTGGGTAGAGGCCAGCCTTCTCCTGTTTATTTAACGAGGTGGGGTTTTTCTTGTTTTCTATATAGGTCGCACGTCCCTGCGCCGGGGCGAGGCGGACCTATCCCCCCTCGATGCTGGAACCTGCTTCCTGTTGTTGCCTTTTTTATTTTTATTTGTTGTTATTTTAAAGTACCCTAGTACTAGGTTGTGGTGGTGAGTACGGCGACTTGTGCCCAAAAAGGCAGTCGCCAGATGGGCTCCTAAAAGAAAATTGTTGTACAAATGTAATGTTTGATAGTGCTTTAAAGGGGTTGATTTTCTTTGTCTTCGTTTGTTGCGGGTTTTGAATGTCATCTGGGTGTTGGGTGGGAGTTCTAAGAAGGTCGGGAAATTGTTTAGTGGCAGGTGTTGTCCATTTAATATAATTTATAGGTGTTAGTTCAGATTCGTGGTGTTTGGGTGTGAAAAGCATTACTGGTGATTTGTTGGCTGGGGCAGTTTTGTGTGAGCCAGTATTATAGTGTGTTTAGTTGTTGGAGTGTCTTGCTTGCTGTTGCGATTGAGAAGTGTTGTGCTATGAGTGTGATGTCTTCTCTATAAGTGTAGGTGTTGATTACTGGGGTTTGTGGGGATATCATGTGTGAATAGTAGGGGTGAGAGAATGGCGTTTTGTGGGTTGCCATTGTGGAGTTATCAGGTGTGTGAGTGATGGGTCACTGGCATGCCTGCTAAAGATGGAAGTTTATTAGCCACTTTTTTGTCATTGTTGGGGAGGTTGGTGCTCAAGATTTGGTACGATAGGATGTGTTTTGGTACTGTGTCGAAGGTTTTGTTTATGTTTATAGTGGCAAGGATTGTGGGGAGGGTAAAGGCTGGGTGAAGCCATCGATGGGTTGTGTAAGGTTGATTAACAGACTTGTGGCTAAGTGCTTTCCTGAAACTGAGCTGTGCCTGAGTCAGAAGTATATTTGGGCTGATTCTTCAGTGTATTAGTTTTTGATAGTGTGCACAGAAGTGATATTGGGTATGGTGTGGGCTGGTTTCCAGATTGAGTGGGATTGTGTTGATAAGCCAGGAATGGTTAAATATTTCTGAGATTGGATGTTAGATATGTTGTCTGGACCAGTGGCTTCAGATTTTGGGGGAGATTTTATGGTTTGTTGGATGTTTTCTGTGGTTAAGGGAGTCCATGATCCTTGGATATGACAAGGGCGATTAACTAGAGTAAGAAAGCAGTAATGGTGTGTGTGGACGGAAAATTAATAAGGATTCAGATGATAACCATATTCTCCAACCACACATTTTCAGCCTTGAAAATGTTAACTCTACTCTAATAATCTCAAGCTCACAATCATACCTGCCACATCAGTTCAGTTCCCCGCTTACTTCATCACACAAAAGCTTTACATTTCCCTTCAAGTTCACCTCACTCCAAGCATCTGCCATCTCCATCTTTTAAATATATTCACTACCTCTTTGCATATACCCCCTCAAAATTCCATTCTCCCACTCTGTCCTCACACAGATTAATTGGACGAGCTCCATGGCCACCTTACCCTCTCGCGAAATGTCTCTATTACGATGAGGGCAATGAACTTGCGGAGACCCGGCTTTCTGGAACCCAACCCCAGGTTGACCTTTTACGACACGCCCCGCTAGACCTTATGGTTATTTTCCAACTCCTTCCTCATATAGGATGAAGTTAATTATTTTCCTCCTGGCCGACAGATTAGCAAGCAACCTATCGCGTGGGTAAACACGTCCGTATACGACTACAGAGGTCACTTGAAGGGCGGCGCTATGACCTTGTACTGCTGGAGTCGGTTCGACGAGCAGCTGAGCGAACTGGTGTTTCCTTACTCTCTTGGGACGGTGGTAAGCAACCCGAACCATGAGAGGGCCCTTTCCATCACAGTTACCTTCATGAAATACCACGGTTACACCACGGTTGTATTCCCCAGCAAGGAAATCATCTTCGCCAGCGTGACAACCAATGTGGTCAAAGTAAGTCAGTGTGAATTACGGGTTTAAGCCAGCTCTTGTTCTCTCCATCGACGCCTTCCATTTTGGGTGGAGTGTCAGGCTTAGATAATTGTGGATTGTACGGTACCGATTTCAGCTCGAATGGCTGCCAGGGGGAGGTGAGGGGGGTTCTATTTTGTACAAATTTGCTTTGTAAGGAGGGCATCTACCGGGTATTACAAAAGTCCTGTTACATTTGTTACGAGTCTAAACAAATGACACAATGATATTTTTGATGCAGTTTGACATGTTTTTATTGTTTTACATATAAATATGTTTAATTCGTAATGTTATTAAATGTGGCCGCCCTCAGTGCTGAGCACGCGCTCCAGGCTAGAACTGAATGTCGCTCCCACGTTGCGGACTAATTTTGTCCTTCCTCATGTTGGCCCACACACGGTTGACGGAGGACTTCAGCTCGTCGACGTTGCTGTGTCGAACCTTGCAGGCCTTGCCTTCGACATGCCCCCCACACGCTGTAGTCGAGGGGATTGAGGTCGGGCGACTGCAGCGGCCCAAAATCCTTCGACCAGAAGTTCATGTTCGACCCCAATCACTTTTGCATTGTCTTGACCGTGTGGGCCGAGGCACCGTCCTGCTGAAAGACGTACTCCGCCTTCTTCGTGATCTTTCTCACTCAGGGCAGGACTTTTGTGGCCAAAATGTCCATGTAATCAACCGCGGTGAGCCTGTAACGGGCCACGGACTTCACCGGTGGCATCTTCTTGCAATTCGAAGCCACGTAGGCCGGTGTTTGGACACGTAGCGGACTTCGGAGACGTCCGGACCGAAGCTTACCACGCGGTCGTTCTGCTTGTTGATGATTGGATCGACCGGGAAGATTTTTTTTATGAGAAAAAAATGAGAATTTGAATGTCATGACTCTTCGCTTCGTTGAGAAGGCGACGACAGCGCTCCCGACGTCGTTCTCGCACACGGTTGGTGAGCAGAGGCCTTTCCACGCACCTCAAGCTCTTGACGGCCCTGGACACCGAGATGTTCTTTTTCGCGAACGATGTCATTTTGAGGTTCGGAGCTCTTTCGAAGGCCTTTCTCACAGCCAAACTGTTGACTACTTGAGGTCGATCTTTGAGGTCTTTTCCTTTATTGAGCCTCTCCGCGACTCTGTGGAATGTCTTACGGCTAACATTGAGCCGTTTGGCGATCTCGGACTTGTTATGGCCCAGGCACAGGAGAGCAGAGATCTTGATTCTTTTCACTTCCAACACTCAAACACAATGGAAAAGACGTTTTAATAACACTTGCTGGAAAAGTAGAACTCGTAAGTTTGTTTGATACACTTTTTTATATCACACGCGTAAATATCTTGAAAAACAAACAAACAAGTATAACAGAACTTTCGCAAAACCCTGTATACTCTGCCCCAGCAATCTCGAACTAGATTGAGTCTACCTGGGATTTATTTTTTTCTAAACATTTCCATTTTACCCTTTTTTTCGCTTTTCTTTACCAGCCTCTCTCACCTCTCTTTCTTGGCCATCAGCTAATTCCGCAGGCTAGTCGCCCATCAGCTTTCTTCCATTCATCCCTGGAGAGGATGGCTCTTCCCTGTTTCCCGGTTAGGGTGGTATTTTTTAACCTGTCTGCATCCTTTTCTACTGCCCCCTCCCCCCTTCCCCCCTTATATTTTTCTTTTTCTTATTTTTTACGGACCTGCAAAATGGGATGTCATGTTTTAAGCATGAGCAACCTTGCTGCTGCTGACATCTGGAGGATTGCGTTCCCTTCTGGCCCCAATACCTGCAGGAGTATCCGCGGCTATATATCTACCACACATTTTCTTCTCTACTTTCTTTACAAATTTCTCCTTACAAACTTTCTGCGGGAGATGTCTTCGTTGCTCTTGCGCTTTAAATGCGAGAGGGGATTCCTTCAAAATGGAGAGGGTTTGCTCAAGGAATTTTCCTTCCTTCACTTTTGTTGGGTAAGAGGAAAACTTGGGAGTTACAGGTGTGATTAAAATTCAAAATTTAACCACATTATCGTTCCTGTATTTTAATTTTCTCTATTTTATACTGTCCCTTGTACTCGGCACGAGTTCGTGCACATTGACTGGTGGTCTTATAGACTTTTTGGAGGAGGCTAGCCTTTTCCCCTTTATTTAACTAGTTGGGTTTTTTTTGTTGGTTTTTGTTATTTTAGTAGGTCGCACGTTCCTGCGCCGGGGCCAGGCGGACCTCCCCCCGACGCCGGAGCTTGCTTCCTGTGCTTATTGCCTTTTTCCTTTATTTTTGTTGGTTTTTTTTTGCATCTTATTTTAAAGATGCCTAGTAATAGGCAGTGTTAATACGGCGACTAATGCCTAAGTAGGCAGTCGCCAGATGACCTTAAAATAATTTAAAAAAAAAAACGACTCTATTTTACAAAATTGAGGAAAAATCCGAGAACACAGCTTAAATTGTACTGCCACTACATATGTGGTCTAGGTTTAAATTCGGACAATGTACCACTTGGTGCAAAAGTGTTACAAGCGTATTATAGTTAATTGTGCCACCCCTCCCTTTTCAATCGTGGATGAGGTCCACACAGAAATCAGATTGATAATTCATGGCAATCCAGTGTACACCAATAAGGCAGCCCTTTTTGCGGTGCAGGAAAGTGGATCAAGAGAGGTAGCACGGTATTTTGTCACTAACAAGTGTATTAAGAATGTATTTTTCCAGGCCACCCCATCCGAGCAGGACCAAATAGAGCTCCGTCAGCTCGCCGACCGAGATCCATTGACGGATCTTCACGAGCAAGAGCGAAAGAAGCTGTGGACGTACCGGCGCTTCTGCTTGCAGAACATTCCGCACATTCTTTCCAAACTCATCCAATGTGTGGAGTGGAATAATCGCGAAGAGGTGAGGGTGGCAAGGAGGATGGAAGCATGCAGATGGGCGGAAGTTGTGAATTATTCATTAATAGCCACTCGGGATAGAGTAATGTTACCCGTTGTGAACCTCACCCACTCCCCCTTGTTTGTATCCCACCATGCAGATAGAATCCCCCGATGCTTGCATTGGTAGCTAGATGGTAGGCAGCGGTGCGTAAGGCTCATGGCCAAGATGAATCCATTGGGACTATTCAATACATGGTAACAAAGAAGAATTCGCTTCTCTGCCCCTTCCCCGTCACTTTTCTGGTTGATGGAACTCTCCCTATTTGATTACACCCAATTCCTTTTCAATAATGCATGGACCCCTTATAGGTGGCGGAGATGCTCGCTTTGCTGGAAGAGTGGCCCCGATTGACTGTGGATCGAGCGTTGGAGCTTTTGGACTACGCGTACGCGGAGCCCTCCGTCAGAAGCTTCGCCGTCGATTCTCTCTCATATATGAGGTAGGGTACCTGTTGAATGCCAACCCCCGCAAGGGATGGTCAGTACCCATGACGCCCGTTCTTGCCCTCCCCCAAGTATTGGAGTCTAGTTGTGTGCCTCCTAGATATTTAATTTTACTTTTCTAAATTTCACCTTTTTTTTGACATACCTCTGCAAAAGGATTCTGAGGGCGATGATCCCGTTAGATTTCATCATCATCTATTTTCCCACGAATTGGGTTGATGCGCATCAATGCTAGTTTGTGTACCACATTCGCAGGGACAAAATTTTCGAGGGCACAGTTTTCCATGCCAATGACCTTTATCCGGGCTTAGTCGGATTTTATGACCTCCTTACGAAGACGACATGGCACTCCTTCCTGATCTTGCATACAAGTTTGCGCTTTATTAAATTTGGTTTGCGCTCGTAGAGGCTGTAATTTTAGCCTCTGTGCTTCCCAGGTCGAGCACCTTATCCATACGAATGCGTGGTCCCCCAGACTGTTGGCCACATTCTTGTTGATTGTCCCTGTCTGGGGGTCTCTGCGCACGTTACCTGGACGAGCGGGGTCGCTACCGTTTGTTCCTTGTACTCGGGACGAGTTAGTGCCCTGTACCAGTTCTTGAAGGAAGCTGCTCGGTCGCCGGAGGGAGGTGGGTCAAGTTAAAACACTGGGGCATGATTTTTTTCCTTTCTCTGTCTCCTTACCCGTTGTTTTTTTTACCTATATCGTGTTATGTCTCTCGTTCTTTTTTTTAATATAGCCTAGCGAATAGTCTGCTTGATATCGGTCATTTCCTTGGTAGCAGTCGCAAGATGAGCGCCCTTTATTAAAAAAATGATGGCGTAATCGCCGTTTAAGAGACGCACCCGAAGACATCTGTAATTTTGGCGACTATGCCCATGCAGGTAGTCGCCATTTTGGGTTGGGTTGGGAGGTGTTGCCAGTTGTAGGTTAAGAGACCAATCATTTCTTAATCCATACTCTACTTTGTTGTTTTCTTTCAGTGATGATGACATAGTACTCTATCTGCTGCAACTAGTGCAGGCCCTAAAACACGAGAGCTACCTTTATTGCGACCTCGTGCAATTCCTCCTCCGAAGAGCACTCATGAACAGGCGGATTGGACACTTCTTGTTCTGGTATCTCAGGTGAGATAACAGGGTCTATGTTCTTTTGATTACCTTATGGTGAGGAAGCTTTTTCAGTGGTCCGAAATGTACCCCTAATCATCCCAATAAGGTCAAACGTTTGATTACTCATTTTAATGTAATGTAATGTTTGGTTGGGTGTCCATATCTTCGAGAAGGTCGTTCTTGGATGATACAGGTCAGAACGAAAAGAGCAAATCTCAAAGGCCTTACTTCCCACGCGAGGAGGTTTCCTCAAGTTTGATTACCTAGTTTAAAGAAATTATATTGACTATCGTTAATCACTGTACTTACTGCCTTGCCCTAGAGTGAAATGTATGTAGAATTTTGTTCAACCCTATTTGAATGCCAAAATCTTCACATACATTATTCATGCACATCTGACAAACTTACCGAACCCGGGATATTACGAGGATACCTTCAACGGCGTACCTGAGGCAAACATCCCCCCACCCCCCAAAAAAACACGACAGGAATTTTCAAGATCGCCATGAAACGCGAGCAAGTAAAAAAAAAACAAGCCACGAATAATATTGAGACAAACGAACCAACAACAAAATAGAAGGAAGACTAAGCAGGACATCTATAATACAAGCCACTCGTACTGCGAGGAAGCATTCCAACACGCTTCACGTACATGAACATGTAAACAAAAAACACAGTCCATCAACCCCAAACAAGTAGTCTCCCGCCGAGTCAGCCTAGAAAAAAGTGACCAAAGAGGGCAAAAAAGAGCAGGATAAACAAACAAGCCCCCAGTAGAGTTCAGCCTAATTCCCAACAGATCCCTAACCAAAATTACAGAAAAGATACCCAAGAATAAGACAAAATAAATCATGTACAAAAATAAACTCAAAATTATACACCTAGGCAACAAAGTGTGTTGTATGGCAATCTCTCCAGGGCGATCGGTGTCAACATTAATTTTAATAGAACATGGAATAAACAGAACAAGAACAAATCAAGCTATGGAACTATAACCTGAAAAGTACCAATTATGTGTAAGAAAAATATGATGTAGCTGCGATTGCATTCAGGAAAGAAATAAAATACCAGCAAATAAGGAACCTCGAAGTATCAGATCTCGCAATAGAGATGAATTTTGGACAAATGGTAGTCGCTGCACAGTACAAACCCCAAGATTGGGCTTAGGCATTCCTGCACTCATAGCTATTTTAATAAAAGGATTCTAGTCATCTTTATTGGAATCTCAATGCTGGATGTCAGGAATATGGCTACTGATCGGAGAACGGAGTGGGGCAGGGTTTGACTAACCCTTGACAGGAACATTTGCCAATGCCTCGGCCCGAACTTTCCCACCTATATAACAGAGTCGAGTCCAACACCAAGCCTGACATTTAAGTAGCCCATTTCCTCCTGCCTTTCATTTACTTTATGAAATCGATAATTATCCCCCTGTAGCAACCATATAGCAATTTCCCTCTTGATTAACCTAAACCCCATAAATTAAAAAGAATATTAAAGGCCTACACCCCCCCCCCCATCCTCTCCTCCCCAAGATGATGCACTACTCGAGCAAATAGACTAGGTAATTGAAAGCCTTAACGAGATAATGATTCAAGCTGACCAGGTATCCATATACAAGACCATCTTAACCTATAAGTGGACAAACCAAGCTGAAAAATCTTTATCAACTAATCATTTACAAGGGCCATCGAGACCAGTTGATATTGGAACAACACTGGCAAAGGTGGGCTGAAAGCATTAAAGAACTCACTGTAAATTAGTTGCCTAGAGAGTTATAGAACAATTTAAGAATCCTTAAAGGAATATCACCAAAAACCTAAATTAGAAATCCAGGACCCAATAAATGAAATTATTAAAGAAGAGAAGAAGATAGAAAAGATATTTTGCAACTACTGAAAGGACATCCTCAATATCAGTGAGGAAGACAATGATTACTTCATTATAGAGTTCGAGCAAAGAATAATTGACAATCTTAACACCAAGATTCTTAAGGTGCATCCAACCACTAGGTAGAATAAAGGGAACCAGGCTTGAAGGGGACAGAGCTATAATTACACTGGAGGAGCTAGCACCTGAATTCCTCTTGAACAAAAATCCCTAGGCCAATCGTCCTGACCAAGTTAAATTACCATGAAGCCCCCTTCCTCCATGCATTTTATGTGGAATGAAAAGCATTTTCAAAGCCTCCCTAAACATGGGGTATTTCCCTGATGGATATAAGGTAGCCAAAATTATCATTGGAAAGCCACCAACCCCCCAAAGAATCTAACACCTATTTCACTATTGGAATTTAGCGGGAAGCTCTTCAAATAAAATTTAAACAATAGATTAGTTACTAGTAAGCCACCCTGAAGCAAATTTCCTCTACAACCAACACCAGTATAGATTCAGGAAAGTCAGGGTTATTGAATGGCAATTAGTGTAATTAAAAAAAAATCCAGGCTAAAAGGAATGGGAAGTATCTAGGGATTGTCTACCGTGATGTCACAAAGGCGTTTGATAAGGTGTGGCAGAGGGGGATGCAATAAAAAATCCTCCAGATGTGTCGTAAGTGAAAACCAATACTCTCCAAGTATGCAATAGTGAGAGCAGCATATAATACATTAGTATAGGAAAGGCGGATGGGCCCAAATTCTATTTCCCAGTGGGTCTACTGCAAGAGGTATGCCTAAACCCAATCTTGTACTCGGTATATGTTGCAGATATCCCAACTCTATGCAATCCCAACTACCTCAACTTACAATTTGCTGATGATGTCACACAGATCACCGAATGTGTACATAAGAATATGTAAGCTCGAATGACTGATATGCAAATAAACAACATCAATGAATACAAAACTAAGTGGAGAATCTTGACCAACAGTGATTAATTTAGAATAGTACCTTTAGGGAGAAATAAATTAGTAGCTGTAACAGTGTGCAATCTACTTGGTCTGAAAATCACCAACTGAGTACAAGATATACATCAAAAGTCGAATCACTAAAGCTTCCCAGTCACTCAAAACTCTATATAGGTTCAGGAACCTCTGAGAAACTAACAAAAAGAAATTTTATATGCCACTGGTCAGAGCAATGATAACCTATCCTGCCCCAATTTTCTACTGCACTTCAATCAGCCAAGCAAAAAATGCAATGTCACAGGTACTCAACAGAGAGAGAAAAGGTAGCATCCACATGTTAGACAATATCGAACCCCCTAAACAAATACAGAGAAAAGAACAAGAAAGATGTATGAAAGAATGGCCCTCAGCATAGGAGACTATAGAAATGTACTCCTAGAAAAAAATATACAAGGCAGAAGGCACACAATGTTTCCAAGTAGTGCTAATATGTTTCAACAAAGTGAGGAAGAAAGGTTATACTTTTACGTAGGAACCAACAGCAACCCTTTGACTCAACTTACCCAAGCAAGGCAAAAGTTAACACAATAATTGACACAGCTGGAACAATATGAAAAAAAACAGAAAAGAAATAAAAAACAGCCTACTCAAAAAGAGTAGTAAGATAACTAAAATGAAAATTAATAAAATGACAAAAAGGGTTGATTGCTAATAAATAATCACCTACGACACAATATGTAAATTTTATACCAAATGAATATAAAAAAATAACAGCAATTAGCCTTATCTCCAGGCATCACTTTCCAAATATATTACTACTTTACCATTTTACTTCTATTTTATCTTTCTCACCTATACTAACAACCATTTTACAAATAAAAGGTCTTTCAACAAAGATGCTCGAGCTTTGTCAGGCGATAGTGGCCATGTTGTTAAAGCGACATCTGGCAACCTCACTGCGAACTGTTCAGTAGTACTTGGCAAGTCACGATGGAAGGTTATAGCGTTGAACAGCGTATGCAAATCATCAAATGTTATTAGCAAAATCAGTGCTCCGTTCGACAAACGTTCGCGCATTACATAATTTCTATCATCTTCAGCGACGAAGCCCATTTTTGGATGAATGGATTTGTGAACAAGCAAAATTGTCTGATTCGGGAGGAAAACAAGCCACATGAGATACACCAGCACCAATTACATCCCAACAAAGTCACTGTTTGGTGCGGATTTTCGTCTAACGGAATCATCGGTCCGTATTTTTTTGAGAACGAAGATAGGATTGCCATAACCGTCAACGGCGAGACCTACAGATCGATGATAAGCAACTTCTTGTGGCCTCAACTGGATTATATGCCTGATATGGATACTGACGACATGTGGTTCCAACAGTACGGCACTACGTGCCACACTGCGCACGCCACGATAGACATTTGGCACCAGCGATTTCAGGGCAGGGTCAGCTCGCGCGGCGGTGACGTCAACTGGACACCGAGATCATGCGATTTAACGCCATTAGACTACTTTCTTTGGGGCTACCTTAAATCGCAGGTCTATGCGAATAATTCGCAAACAGTTGATGTCCTCAAAGTCAACATAACGAACACCATCCAGCAAATTCAGCCAGATTTATGCGAAAAAGTCATCGAAAATTGGGCCTCTCGAATACGTTCCACCAAGCGAAGCCGCGGCGGACATTTGAACGACGTCATATTCCACACTTAATGCCATAAAATGTACTTTCAAATTTAAAATAAATGGAGTGCATATATCGCACACAACTTGTTTTTTTTACATTTAAAAATCGAACCACCTTATTGAAAGACCCTACAAGTACTTTTCAAGATGAGCAGTTCCATCATTGATGCTACATAAATGTGTATGGTCCACTTTGTAGGTCTGAAATGCACGTTTCTTCTGTCTCTATTCGATTTGGGCTCATTTTAGAGGCGTACTGCAGAGGCTCAGTCGAACATATGAAGCTCTTGCAGAAACAAGTCGATGCCTTCATTAAATTCAAATGTAAGTAAAATTCACTTCTTGTCTACAAATTCTGCTTTTGTCAATGCTTGTTCTCGGAAGTTTTGAAACCAAAACAAATGTTTTGTTTTATTTGTATTCATACTCTGTTTGTTTTGGTCACTTTGTTTTGCATTCTTAAACCATTTTGTTTTTCCTTAAGTACTCACGAGTTAGTGATCTTATGAATGCTTCATTAGGTGGGTTATCAGAATGCGAGTTCTTTGAATTCCTAATCTGGTGTCATTGCCTAAATGTGTTAATATCTGGCGGAGTAATAATGGCGTACGCTGCGCGCTGTTCATTTGTTTGTGGCGTGACGTCATAGCCGTGCGGCCGGTGAGCGTGTCGTCACACCCGGTGGTATAATGGCGCAGACGTTATTAACAGTGGTAGCAGAGCTCTTACGCCATGGCCTCTTATGAAACGCGTTAATACCTGTGCCTGTTCATCGAATGGCCGCCTAAACTTGACAATGAAGGAGGGTGCTGACAGATGGAAAAAAGATATTGGCATTTGGTGCGAACTTAGTGAATTGCAGAAAACTAAACGTGCGTTAGCGATTCATCTTTCCTTGACTGGAAGGGCTTAGGGTAGGTAGCCTCGTCAGAAATCAGTGTTGATGATTTTAAAAAGGATGACAGTGTCGAAGTCTTGTTGGCTTAACTAGATGGACTGTTCTTACCCGAAAAGGGTCGTCGGCAATTTACAGCTTTTTATAATTTGTACAATTTTCGTAGGTCGGAAAACGTAAACAGTAATCAGTTTGTGAGCGATTTTGAGCACATGTATTTCAAAATTTTGTAGGAAGATATGAATCTTGATCCTGTGATGGCGTTTATGTTGTTGGCATCCTGTAAACTTCCTGAAAATGAAGTGCAGTTAGTCATGTCAGCCATCAGTGAGGTTTTCTATGCTAATATGAAATCTACTATAAAACGTGTTTTTGGTCATGAGATCGGTGCCTCGAGCACAACGACTATGATACCCGTTGTTAGTATCAAGAGTGAGTCGGTGTTTTGTGCTGACAAGCCCACTAGTGGTTAGGCATTGTTTACTTGTGGTGGACGGCGGGGTCAGGGTACTACGAGTAGTGTGGACCGTGCGGTACCTGGACAAGAATCCTACACTTCGCAGGCACGAGCTCGTAAGCTTAATCCTATAGGACGTGATGATCAAGTGTCTCGGTGTGAAGTTTGTGATTCGAAGTACCATTGGGCATGCCAGTGTCCACACGCGTACGAGAACAATAATAATAGGGTCACTGAAGAAAATGATCAGACTGAAAGTGTGCAATTATCAATGTTTATGGGTGATGTACACATCGAAGTAATGGAAACTAAGCCGCTTTCATTGTTTGAAGAATCGGAAGGCTGCGCTATACAGTGGCGGCAACAAAAAAAGTGACATGTGACAATTCGGGAAAAATGAAACAGAAAAATGTAACTTACATATTTTATTATGAATATTTCATGAAAGTTAATACTTGGTCATGTTGCCCTTGCACTTGATGACCATTCTGAGTCGATTGGGCATTGATTCAGCGAGGTTTGCCAAGTAGGTGGGGTCGATCGTAACCCAAATCTTCTTCAGTGATTCTATCAGGTCTTTGATGATGCCGGGTGTTGTCTCTTGAACTTTGGTTTTCATGAGATTCCAAGCATTCTCAATATGATTTAGGTGCTGGGAATGACTAGGCCACTCCGAATCACTAATATTATTATCATTGAAGAACCTTTTCACTAACTGGGACCTGTGAGCAGGGGCACCTTCATGCATGAAAAATTTACACTGATGAATTTCCCAAAATGGCAGCATGTGCTGCCTGAAAACTTCAAGATAGTTAGTCCCCCTCATGGTTACATTCTTGGGAAGGAAGTACAGACCTCCTCTGCCCTTGTTTCCACTAAAGGCACCCCACACCATCACACTATCAGGGTGCTTCACAGTTTTCACAGTATATTTTGGGTCATACCGAGACACATTGCTGGGACGAGCACGATCTTTGACTCTCCTCTGACCAGCCTAAAGGTGCTCTCATCTCTGAACATGACCTTCTTCCAATGGGCAGCTGTCCAATGTTTATAGTTCTTGCAAAAATTGGGCCTTTGCATCTTCATAGCCTTAGTAAGAAGTGGCTTATTGGCAGCGCGGCGAGCCGGTAGGCCTAGGTCCTTCTTTAAGCGATGATGGATGGTCCTGAGGGCGACATTCTGGAGGAGGTCTGGGTGTTTTTTCTTGATTGGAGCGGAGGTTACAGAAGGGTCTGGCATCACTTCACGCCTTAGGATATTATCAGTCCTTGGAGATGTCTTCCTAGCTGCATCAATGCCCTCCTTCCTCTTTGGTATGTTACCTGGTGGCAATGACTCAGCTGCCCGTTTTAGGCGATGAATCGTATTTTTTGATGTTACGAAATCTGCTGCTACATCAATAAAAGACTTTCCTTGCTCTAATATGGTCAAGGCACGGCTTTTCTCTGTCTTAGAAAGCTTTTTCCGCCCCATTGTATCCACTTGCACAGAAGTTATAGCACGTCAAATGTAGGCACGAATGCAGGAAATCAGCACGCTGGAGCGTTGTACACTAAAACCTCACTGTACGAGCTCAAACGAGACAGTGAGTTCCAATAAAGCGCAGTTCTGTTGTCTTAGCTCAGGAGAGTCATCCACTCGCGGCATAAGCCCTGCCCCTTTTCATTGGCTTGTTGGCAAGTAAAATCGTGAAATCGATTTTGTGTATCGATTTCTGTTGCCAATATTCAATGTCACTTTTTTTGTTGCCGCCACTGTACTAGACACCGGTTGTTCTGCTACAGTGTGTGGTAGTTTGTGGCTTCAGCGATACCTAAATTCCCTATCTGAATATGACCAGTCATTGATTAAAGAGCAGCCATCCATTTCAACATTTACGTTTGGTGATTGCGCCTATGTACCTTCATTAAAGAAATTAACAATTCTTTGTTGGATTAATAACATACCAGGGGCGGTCAATAAGTTTTGCGAATCGGTAGGGCAAAACAGAGGAAGAGGGATGGTTGTTTGTGGAGGTGTTATGACAAGTCAGGACCTGCAGCCGCACGCGCCTGCCTCGTCTATTTAAGAAGCAGTAGCTGATCGCAGATCGTCAGTCACAAATCTTTCAACAATGGAGAAGGTTGAGCACCGCGCAGTGATCATATTTTTGACTAAGGAAGGCAACAATGCAAAAGCGATCCATGAACGCATGGTTGCAGTATACACCGACACCGCCCCTTCCTATGCAACCATTGCTCGCTTCAATAGGGAGTTCCACCATGGTCGTGAGTCCCTTGAAGATGACCCCCGTCAGACGTGACCAACGAGGACAATGTGGCCCGTGTGGAGAGGATGATCCTCGAAAATCGACGGGTGAAGGTCGTAGAAATCGAGCGAGAACTTGGAATATCACATAGAAGTTTTATCAACATCATCCACGACAATTTGGCTATGACCAAGGTCTCTGCCCGTTGGGTCCCTAGAAATCTCACGCCCCATGATCGACTTCAACGTCGTCAAAGGCCAGAGTTGCACAAGCTACCCTGCGCGAGTGCGGATTCGAGGAGCTCAACCATCCCCCTACAGTCCAGATCTGGCCCATAGCGACTACTTTTTATTCCGCCAGCTCAAGGCTGCACTGCGTGGACGCCGGTTTGGGGACGATGAAGATGTCCAGCTCGCCGTCCAGGAGTGAATTGAATAGCAGTCAGGAGATTTCTGGTTGTCGGGAATTCGAAGCCTCAGGGACAAGTGGCGCAAGTGCATTGAAGTCGAGGGTAGCTATATTGAAAAATAATAAAACACTTGTCCTTATATCTCGTTTCCTTATATCCGAATTGCAAAACTTATTGACCGCCCCTCGTATGTGTGGAAATTACTACCGATGTTGTCGAGGCTAATATTCCGTTGCTGCTGAGCAAGAAGTCTATGAAAACTGCTGGCATGGCTTTGGATTTTGTGAACGACACCGTTAAGATTGCCAAGAAATAGGTCAAGCTAGGTTCTACTTCATCTGGACACTATGTACTAACGTTCATGAGGTGTGTTGGCTTCTACTGATGCTAATGTGAAGAAAGTTGCCTTGAAGCTACACAAACAATTTGGACATCCCACGGGTGAAAAGTTGAAACGTCTATTAAATTTAAAAGACCTGTTCCTAGACCATTTGTATGTTTACCAATGGTGACGAGTTTTAACGAAAGTATTGCAATGGATTTTAAAGTGTGGGGTCAATCTTACTGCCATGTGATAGTCGACATGGCTACAAGATTTTGTACCTCAACAGTAATAAAAAACAAAACTGCTTCAACAATCATTAAGCTTTGTTCATGTGTTGGATTAGTTTATTTCGTTCTCCCCAGAAGATCCTTACGGAAGAAAGTTTAATAATGATGAGATGAGAGCCCTTGGTGAAGCTTTCAATATAAAGGTGATGACTACAGCAGCAGAGAGCCGATGGAGTAACTGGACTTGTGAACGGCTAAATGCAGTCATTTATAATCTAGTAAATAAAATTATGGCTGTTTCTAGTTGTGATCTGGAGACCGCGCTTGCCTGGGCAATTTCAGCGCGTTATGTTCCTGCGTGCGGTTCAGTGACGGCTTCCACTATTGTAAGAAATAATTTGAATGCGGTTCACTCTGCCAGATTGAGTCAAATGAGCGACTGAATAGAGCATTAAGAAGCAATGTGCGTACTAATTATGTGGAAAATCTAAGTAATGGTCATGAGGTTTTCTATAAGCGTAATGACAATAACGAGTGGAACGGGCCCGGTGTTGTGATCGGACGCGACGGAAAGCAGGTGTTGGTTCGTCATTTTGGCGTCTATGCGAGAGTTCATGCTTGTCGCTTAACCCATGCTCCAGTTGGCACGACCATGTCCAGTGACATTACACCACATGGTGAAGAAGACTGCTATCCTCCTGCGGATTATGAGGATGATCACAGCCATGACAGTGACGACGAAGGCATTGATGAGGCTCCTGAAGTGCATCAGCCGGTTGGTGGTAATGAGAATCAACATGAAGATAGTTGCGTTGACATCGGCGGTAATTCTGCAGCCCAAATCAAAGTTGGACAGCAATTTCGAGGTGTGAGTTCAGCCACTGGCGACCTTGTCTCTGGTAAGGTGATAAGTAGAGCGGGAAAAGCCACAAGTAACAAATATTGTAATTGTTTCAACGTCAGGTACGATTCTGATGGTATTGTTGGTTGGATTGACTTCAATGATATTGTTGAATTTTCTGTGATACCTGACAATGTAAAGATTGTTGTAATGTTATGATGATGTGTTTGGAGCGAAAGAAGCTGAAATGCAAAAGTGGAGAAACAATGTTTATGAATAAGTTGAAAATGTTGGTCAAGATGTATCAGTGAGGTGGGTGATAACTGAGAAAGTGTAAAATAATAAGACTGCTACTAAAGCGAGATTAGTAGCACGTGGCTTTGAAGAGGACACGATCTCGTTGCGCGAGGGAAGCAATACGTCTGGCTTTGTCTTTGGCATCCTCCAAGCAGTGGAAGTCTCACACCGTTGATGTCGAGGCTGCCTATCTGCAGGGCAATGTCATTGAACTTGAGATTTACTTGAAACCACCTCCTGAATATTTTAATGGTAACTTGTGGAAATTAAAAATGACTGTACGGTTTGTGTGATGCAGCCATTGCTTGGTATTTAAGAGTGAAGGATGAATTATTGATGCTTGGTGTTCACATGTCTTCATTAGATAATTCTTTGTTTTCGTGGTACAATGACAACAATTTTGAGGGAATAATTTGTGCCTATGTTGATGATTTCTCTGGGAGGGGGAACTGCTGCATTTGAGGACGCTGTCGTTAAGAAATTACATCACATGTTCTTGATTGGCAGCTTAGCATTAACATCATTTAAGTTTGTTGGTTTGAACATCAACACGACTGATGATGGCTTGACTGTTGATCAGTTTCAGTACGTTTCAACTTTACACCTGTTGGCATCGGTCATCAGTGTGCTCTTCTTAAAACAAGCGACTTAACACTGGGGGAAAAGACAGTACAGAGCTTTGATTGGACAACTGAATTGGATCGCAACACATACCAGACCAGACATTGCTTTTGAAACTCGTCAGTTGAGCGTTGTGTGTTACAAGGCAACTATTGGTGATTTGCTAAGATTGAATAAGTTAATAGTTCAAGTGACAACATGAGATTAGGCTTTCCTAAGCTTGAGCCACTCGAAGCCTGTTCTCTAGTGTTATTCGGATGCAGCTTTTGCTAATTTGGCTGATGGTGGTTCTCAAGGAGCGTTTATTGTATTCCTGGAGGATGATAGTGGTGCTCGTTGTCCAATCTATTGGCAGACTAGGAAAATCTGGCGTGTTATCAAGTCAACATTTTCTGCTGAGACCTTGGCTCTTCTCGAGTACGCTGAAGCTGCAGTGTACATCGCCAGTATCATTTTTGAAATATCTCGCTGCGCTGGTGTTAACATTCATTGTTTTGTGGACAACAAGAGTTTGGTTGATGCTCTGTACTCTTCTAAGAATGTTGATGATCGAAGACTGAGAATTGATGTGGCTGTTCTACGCGATATGCTTGTTAGAAAGGTTATAACATCGGTGACCTGGGTTTACACGTCACAACAACTAGCAGACAGTCTCAGCAAGCCTGGAGCGTCCACCCAGCGACTACGGACCGCTATCAGTAGAGACTAATGGTTGTTTAGCAAGCCGCTTTCACTGCGAACAAGATCAGGCAGTGAAAAGAATAGTTATGTTAATATCTGGTGGAGTAATAATGGCGCGCAATTGTACGCTGCGCACTGTTCATTTGTTTATGGCGTGGCGTGACGGCATAGCCTTGCGGCCGGCGAGTGTGACGTTGCAGCCGGTGGTGTAATGGCGGTAGGATGCTCGCTTCGCAGCAGTCGTTGTTCAGATTTAAGCTTGCGCAGACGTTCTTAACAAAATGCTCCCGCTTGGCATTGATTGATTGGTCTTTGGCTATTTAATATTCTGATCTCAGCCACCTAGATTGGATCTGTGGTAGCTTAATCAAACTTCCTGGTAATATTTTACTAGTCATAATATCTTTATTCTCTGGGGAAAAATATTGAGCCTTTGAAGTTTGTGGGTGTTTAGAGAGGATATTTTGAAATGTCTTCAGGGGGAGGGTTTTATATGGTTTCCTCCTAGGAGTTAGCAAACATAACATTTGTCACGATTAAACCCCTTTTCATAACTATTTTCCCGTCCAGTCTCCTCCCATGCTATCCACACTAAACACTCCCAGCTGTTAATCCCTTTCCTTCCTAATTAATGATTCCTCCCTTTTGTTTGCCCACTTTGTCCTTCATGCTTCAAGCAATCCCCTCTTTAGGATGCTTTCCTCAAAGTTTTCCTTTACCGATTTGCTTACCACTTTTTCAGAAAATATAATGTTAGTGTATTTACTAATCCCATAAACGTATTCTCTAACCTAGTGTTAAATAGGTCTAATACTATTATTTTCAGGTTATCTTGTTGCTTTCGGTGACCTTTTTCTGTGGGTTTATCTTATGTTTCTTTATCCTTCTCCCCACTCAATCAACCTTCCTTTGTTGGATTACACAAGTTTACTTACGACCTGAACGATCTCTGTCTCTCCGTTTCGATCAGGTCTCCAAGAGAAGGTGAGAGAGTGTCGCGGAGTGCGTGAGAACGCGATTCAGTCCCTTCGCGACTGCCTGCAACGGGATCACTCCGTGAAGATGAGCCTCGGCAACTTCCTGAATCCCATCGAACCGACGTTTCGAATTTGCAGCGTCAGGTGAGTCCCAGGTCAACGAAGGATGAAGGCTTAATTGAGGTGCCCCTGGTTAGCCCCCCTCCTTCCTACATCGCCCTATCCCGGGAGCCTCGATGAGCTCTGCCGACTAGATAGGATTGTTCCAGTACTCTGGGTATTTGACTTACTTAAAGGATGGATTCCTCCCCTTCCCCTTTTCCCTTAAAGACCGGGTCATTACACACATCCCCAAGGAGGCTACTTCCTTGTAGTGGGTCGGGTCAAATTGCCGTGAGTGGTTAGAGATTTCGCTGTACATGTTTGATGGGTGCAATGTGATGGTGTGGGTCAAGTAAGTGAGCTCAGATGTTGTCATAGTAGGTGGTGGCAGTTGTCTTTTTGCTTAGGGTATTTGTATGGTATGGAGTAGAAGTCTTTGTTCTGTGGGTTAGCGGTCTTTCTTGTATAGGGTAGAGACAGTGCACAAATGTGATGTGGTTGGGACTGATGTAGATACTTTCTGTACACTTGGCTTCTATCACTTCCTCTACAGCCTCTTTTCAAAAACCCTCTGGCCTACTTGGTTACAAGTTCCTTCCTTATTTGTACCAGCTTGTTCCCGGAAACTGCACCACGCCCTGGTGCCCGTAGTTTGGCATCCCTCGTCATTCTTAATCGTTTCGCTTTTTTTTCCATCTGTCTGTCACTCCCCTCACTCGTGTGAGTGGACATCTCTTCCTGCAAGTCCTTACTCTTCAGTACTCTGGCCTGTGTCTAAATATTTCGTTGCGTTCCTTCCCTGCCCCAGTACCTCCTGCCCTTCAGAAGGTTAATGCGTTTCCCCACTCTTGCCGAGGCCTATCACCGCAATCTCTGGAAAAGGGGTGTCTGGGGTAGCGTGGACAATCATGCTGCAGCTGACATCTGGAAGATCGGGTGCCCTTCTTGCCCCAACGCCCGCAGAAGGATCTGCTTTGTGTTGATTGGGCAGATTCTAGAGAGATGCGCCTCATCCCGGTGCCTTCTGCCCAATTTTCACCTCCCCTAACCTCACCCTTTTATCAACCTCCACACTAACTTTTTACATAGATGCTCTCGTTGGGTTTTGCTTAGTTTTAAGTAAAAAAAAAAGAAGGCCTGGAGGTATTGTGTGATGGTAGTTTTCTTTCTCACTTGTATGGCGCTCTCGCTAGCCTAGTGAATCGGGCGTTGATCTTCTGACGTCTAGGTGTCGGGTTCGATCCCAGCGAGTTCGGATACAAACGTCAACGCATGTAGAGGTCTGGCCACCGATTGGTGGACGCGCCATCTGTACCCCCGCGGGGGTGTAAGTAGATCTTACACAGGTCATTTCACACAGCCAATCACAACACCGCTGTCATTCCTCTCGCCTGTTTCACAGCACAACACTCTTATCCTCTGTACCAAGGAATCCTGCCGATGGTGCAGTTGTATTCGCATATATCTGATGCAGAACGGGTCCCCTCTTCCCTGGCGTGACGAAGGTTCCTACCTGTTGGTTGGTGTTAACGACATACTTCCCGACCCCAACCACTACCCCAAACGAGGAGCGGACATTGGTCTCACTAACGATTATTATACTAATCTTTATATAGGTTGCATTATTCGGCCAGGGGGAATCTCATCCATGAGCGAAAGATGGATGGCGCAGCATAGTAGTGGTGGCGTTCCAAAATCCTTCTCCGTTACATTGCTCTTCTTCTCCTTTTTTTTAACTCCTCTGCTCCGCCCTTGTTATCTGTTGCCGAAGAAGTCCTAAAAATGAATAATTTTTTGAATTTCAAGGGCGGAAAAATGCAAATCGATGGACAGCAAGATGCAGCCCCTGTGGCTCGTTTTCGACAACAGCGACCCGCACGGCAAAGATATATACCTCCTGTACAAGAAAGGCGACGATATTAGGCAAGATATGCTCACCTTGCAGATGATACGGATAATGGACAAATTATGGAAGGACCATGGCTTAGATTTGAGGTAGGTTTGGTCTTGAAAACAGGGGAGGCGAGGGAAACTCACCTAGAGGGGAGGAGTTTCGGTTGGGTAGTTTATCTCTCGAAAACTCTCGAGCCTAAACTCGTCTATTTACCTTTAGTCTCGGCGTGTTATTTAGGATGGGATTACCTGGAGAAATGCCGTCATTAATGGTTGCCAGCATTTTATGATTTTTTTCCCCGTGGTCTCAGCTGCTCTTCGTACATTGCGACTAAGATTGTAGTGTTAGTCCATGAATGAAATGAGTGGGTAGGCTGGGTTGGGGGAGCTCCTCTTGATTTATAATAATCTTTCTTGAGTGCGTGGAATGACTTCATTCTATATTGTTGAATTTATGGCCTCAACCTACCTAAAACCATCACTCTGTGGGTGCATGAAATGCGAAGCAGAACTGAAACCAGCAAAAATGTGGGGAAGTAGCAAGCGCCTCATCGCTATGAAAGACCATGTCGGTCTGGACAAAATGGTGGGTGGCCTTATGCTCAATAGGGTATAAAGGGAGTGGGTATTTTTTTTTAGTAGTGTTGCTGCGCGCCGGCCCAATTTTGTGGGAAACTGGTTCATGTTGAAGTTCCCCGTAAGGCGACACGGCGATGTGCTGACCTGGCCTCCGTGCTGACGGGACTCGGCGCCTCTTTCGGCCCCTGCTTAGCCTCCTCTCTACCTCCCGCTAACACCTACTTTCTCTCCTCCTCCTCCTTCAAAGCATTTGATTCGACTAGATAGAGCTGCTCCCTCTGAGTTCAGCCCCAGGCTCGTAACTAGTAGCAGGGAGGCTTTATTCTTCGGGGCTGACCCTGGTTTCCCCCCTATCGGTAATCGCAGCAGAATATTGGCAGCTACCAACCCAACTCCTCCTGTGGCCACTTTTTTTTCGCTACCAAGAAGAGATAGAACTCCGCATTCGGCGTTCGGTCCGCGATCCCGGGCTTGAACCAAGAAGGGACGAGGTAAGGGATAACGACCCACAGGATACATCCTGTTCGGTCCATTGCCCATCTACATAGAGCATAACACCCACGCATTCCTACACGCCGACTGTGTTGTTTAGAACCGTCCCGTTGTCTGCGCCAACAGGTATCCGCAGTGGTTACTGGAAACCATACTTCTGGTGCCTCTCTCAGGTTTCTGGCCCCCTCGCCGATGAAAAGCATCGAAATGGAACGTTCATGGATGGCGTAATCTGTTTTTGTCTTAACAAATTCTTTATTTCCAAAAACAACCCTCCAATACCCAATGAATAGGACAACTGCAAGCAAAAATAAAAGCAGTGCATCCATCCATCCCTCCCTCCTTTCCTTCCCAACCCTCTCCCATTCACCCCTAATTTGCTAAGTACTGATCTTGGTGCAGGGGTTCCTCTATCACCACCCACAACCGATTGAGGAGCCTCACCTCTATCCTTTTTCGAGCCGCCCTCAGGTACCTCCGACTCTTCTAAGGTGGTGACCCCTTTTGTGCTGCCTCAGAGACCCCTCCAAGTCTCTTTGCGGATAGGGTGTTTTCCCGTACTCCCTTGTGCAAAGTTGCCTCCAGGCGACTCTAATCTAGTGGCGGACACCCCTATACTTTCTCAAACCCCCTCCCCCCACCCGAAAATTCTCTTAGCGGAGATAGCGCTTTTTCCTCTACAATCCTGACAGGTTCGGTGGTTTTCCCTTAATTTCTTTTGGAGAGTCCCCTCCAAGCGAATCTCCACTTGAGCGGGTCCCCTTTGCTTTCCCAGGGTCCCACCAAAAGCACAGCGAGGCAAAGGACGCGCCACCTCGGTTCTCGGTCCCCCTTATGGGGGCAGGTGAACCACCTGAACTTTAGATGGGTAAGGTGTTGTCGCTCCCTGGGTATTGCCAAGACACCTCGTCGATCCGAGGATTATCACGTTAATGTGAACCGGCATGCCCGCTCCTCTTTTCTTCCTAATGCAGGTCAACATGCCGACTTCAGTGGCGGGGTCTTCCAATGTGCCAGACACCGAACCTTAGTCTGACCCTGTGCAAGGCTCAATTCAGGCGGCACGGTCCTCCGAGGAGGGACTTCCTTCCAGGCCTGGGGCTCACGTTACAGCCAAGATCTCCATCTTAGAGAAAGGTCTGTAAGAGGCTGGTCCATCTGACCTTGGGGCCCCTTTCGGGGGAAAAAGAAGTGGGTTCACCCCCACCAAACCCCGTACTCCAAAGAAGAAGAAATCAAAGAAAATGGATTCCTCTTCTCCGCGAGGGCTCCGGGGACGGACGGGTATGGAGCCCCTTTGGCGAATGACCAGGCCAAGAATGGTACCTCCATCCCCGAGGTTCCCAGACCAAGACAAAAGTCGTCAGTGCGATGAGCGTATCCTCGTGTACGTTGTGGTCACTCATTCAGAGATTACATCGCGTTTTAGAGTCCGCTGGCGTCAAACGCTTTTTCAGTTATTCGCTCCACCAATAGAAGCAAGTTGGCCAAAGGCGACACGCTCGATCAAGGTAGAGCTTTAGCTAGATTGACTGGTAGAAAGTTGAAGTTGGCCCATTTCTCAAAGGGGCAACTTCTAGTGAATACGGTGGAGCCTTCCGAGGCTGACATTATTAGTCCTTCCAACATTTGATTGCTCGCCGCTGTGTGACGCCGCATTTTATCATGAAAGTGAAAAGAGTGGTTTACGCGAGGGAACACTACTCCATAGATGACATCGCCTTAGAGCTGACCAACTACGGATCGGTCAAAGTCGAACTTGTGATGAGAAAACAGGGAGGGGCCTCGAGACCCACCCTTGCTATCATAGTGACGTTCGACCGTGACAGGCTCCCTGAGTCGGTGCTTGCGGGTTGGTATCGCTACCGTGTGAAGGCATTCGTGCCACTTACGCGGAGATGCTACTACTGACATCGCTTCGTACATACGAATTGCTCTTGTAGACGTGCAAAGTCTGGCTTACCCGAATTCTGTGTTAGTGGCTCCAAGGCCGTACACGATGTTCCTATTGTGTACGGCTAACTGTGTCAATTACAGAGAACCACACCCCGTTTCTTCGAAGCAATGCGGTGCGTATCTCCTGGACAAGGAAATCCTGGCCGTTCCTGCCATGGATCGTCTCACGAGCCTAAGGACGTGGTCCTGGCGCGCCCGGCGCTGCCTGGGACGTCTTATGCCTCATTTAAAACAAAAACGCCCTCTGCTCCTGGCCCCTTAAGGCCTACGAGCAAGGTCGTTTCCGCACCCATTCGGAACCCTTCTTCTCACCCCGTTCGATCCCTTGGTAGAGCTGCCGGCACAAAGGATTCACACCCAGCCTCGGCTAAAACTAGGGTTCCCTCCCCATCTGCCCCAGCCTGACCGTTTCCCGTAAGGCGAAACGGCCTCGCCTCCACCGAGTCGTTAGATCCATAGGAGACAAAGCCCATGAAGGTGGTCGTGAGGCCGTCTTCCGGAGGAGAATACCAAAGGAGCTTCAGCTCCCCTAAACTGGGTGAATCCTTCAAAAGAGGGACCCGCGCCCCCAAAGTCACCCCTCCCGCCCAAGTTTTGAAGCGGAGGGAGGAAAAGACACATAGCGAAACTCTGATAACAGGGTGTCTCCTGCCCTTGAAATCCTTGAAAAGCCCTTGAATTTATTTTTTGCCCTTGAAAAGTCCTTGAATTTGATGAAAAAGGTATATTCCTTGAATTTAAAAGATAAATCATTAAGTGATCGTTCAAATGATTTTTCAAATTAACTATTTATGTACTTTTTAATGTCTATTAGGAAAATAGTAATATTTAAGTTAATCTCCTCACTAATGTGAGTGAACATATGTATGCTTTGGATGCATTGTATTTTATGATGGATGCTCGCTATACTTCTGTGACTGTCGCTTGGATACCTTGTTCTTGTTTTTTTGCACTGGTGAGTTGATTTTAGTTATGCTTTGCTTATAACCCATTTTCCCCTTAAATACCTCACTTTCATCAATGTCCCATAATGTTTATCGCACTTTTTTAATTTAAAGAAAAAAAACTGGCTAAAACCCGTCCTTGATTATTTTTTAAAAGTCCTTGAAAAGTCCTTAAATTCAAAATCACCAAACAAGTAGACACCCTGGATAAGTCATCGAAGGCGACAGTGCATTGTCTGGCCAACAGCGCCCGGAGTTCTGCCTCCGGCAACCTTACGGCCATTTCCGTGAGCTTCTTCTCTTCGAAGAGGGCCCAAGCATCTCCTCCTAGTTAGGCTTAGAGCGTATATTCCTTCGATGGAATTGCCGCGGACTCTGGGCCAACTGGGTGGAGCTGCGGAGGCTCATCTCCTCTCCTTCCCCGTCACACTCTTTTTACAGGAGGCCATGCTGGGCGTTTTACCTCTGCCCACCCTCTCGAGGTACAAGGACTTTGCCAAGACACCACCACGGGATGGGGTCCGGGCAGGAGGATGTGCTATATACACCCGATATGATGTCTCCTTTCTTCTCTTTGCGTGAAATACCTCCTTTCAGGCAGTAGTTGTGCAGATGCACCTGGATAGGAGGTATACTGTTATTTCTGCCTACATTCCACCGTCGACAGACTTAGACGTGGGTGACTTCAATCGCGTCGTGGCATGGTTGCCGAGGACCTTTCTCTTGCTCTGGAATCTGAACGGTAGACATCCCCTCTGGGTAGACTACTCGATCAATCCCATGGGTCAAGTCCTTGCCGACCTGATCAACGAGCTGGAGATAGGTGTCCTAAATGTGGACGAGTTTACGCATCACTGTCCGATAACCGCTTCATTTTCCTGACTCGATCTATCTTTGTGCTATCCGGATGCACATCCTGATTTTGGGTGGGGGTGGGGGCTAGTTGATGACCTCCATGGTAGTGATCACTTTCCCATTCAAATAGCATTTTCTCAACCGCTGCCATCCGAGACACTCCCCGGTGGTGCTTGGCGCGGTGGTCCGCATTTCAAGAACTGACTGATTTTTTTGTCCCAGTCGAGGAGTTTGGGTCGTTGGATGAGGCCGTTGAGTTCTCCTGTAACCTGATTTCCGTGGGCCTAACTACTATTCTAAGACGTCTGCCTGTTTTGCACCCCGACCGCTTCCTTGGTCGTCAGCCGAGTGTGAGGCGGCCCTCAAACAGAAGCGTTACTCATAAGTGCGCTATAAGCGCTATCCCAAACGATTTCACTGTCGGTGAATTTCGTCGAGCTAAGGATAGGTTTCGGTATGTTTCAAAGCACGCCTGCCGCTCTTCCTGGCGGGCATACCTGTCTTCACTTAACGGGAAGACTCCTGTACCAGAAGTGTGGAAGCGAGCAGACACCGATCCAGGTCCGGACGATTTCACCTGTGCCATGCTTCGACATCTAGGTAAGCGAGGCATGGCCTTTGTGTTAGATTTGTTCAACAGTATCTGGACAGAGGGTATCCTCCTAGACTCCTGGCGAATCTCTACTGTGCTCTTTTTTCGCAAATCGAGGAGAGATCAGTCTATCATAGCTGATTTCCACCCAATCTCTCTATCTCCTGCATATGCACGTTGATGGAGAAATTGGTAAATGTTAGATTAGCTTTTTCCTTTTCCTTGACAGCGGAGGCCACTTTTCTTCTACACAATGCGGTTTCTGCTAGTTCCACTCCACCTCGGATGCTCTCCTTCGATTGGGAAATGCTGTCTGAGAGGCCTTCCTTTGTAGACAGCACTAAGCCCTGGTGATTTTAGATCTGGAGAAGGCCTATGATACCGCATGGCGATACGGTATCATGGAGACTATCCACACGATGGGGGAGAGGGGAGGCATACAGGATCAGGAACAGGGTATCTCGCAGGAGTGTCCTCTGTGTCACTCTTTGCCCTGAGCCTCAACGGCATCGCCTCGGTGCTGCCGGAAGATGTTCTCGCTACGCTCTACGTGGACGACCTTTTGATCTCTTTTTGTGCGGCCTAAATATCAACTCCAACAGGCATTGAACCGACTCTCTCGCTAGCCCGAACCGCACAAGTTTCGGTTTCCCTTAGCCAAGACTAAAGTGATGCACTTCTGTCGCCATCCACGGTTCCACCCCCACCCGGAACTGTTCCTAAACGGTGTTCGCCTATAAGTGGTGGATTCGCATTATTTCCTTCGTCTTGTTTTCGACAGACGCTTCGCCTGGGAGCTCATATACGCAGCCTTAGGCTCTCTTTTACCCGCGCCATGAACATCTTTCGCTCCGTGACGTACAGAACCTTGCCTGCTGATCGGGTCACTGCCTTACTTTTCTCCCGATCCTTTTTCCGTTCGAAGTTTTACTACGGATGCGAGTTTTATGCATCCGCAGCCGAACGTGTATTGAGGAAGGTGGAATCGATCTACCACACCGGTCTCCGCCTGGAGACCGGTGCGCCGTGTACATTGCATTATGCCCCTTTACGCGCGTGCCTGGCGCCTCCCTCAGTCGCCAACGGCTCTTGCTGCATCCGCGACCGATTTCGACGGTGCCTATGCCGCCGAGAGACACCAGTTATACTTTAAGCCTTTTGGGTTTAAGGCTATGAAACTCCTTCGAGACTTCGATGCATCTCTAGCACTGGTGGCGCTTCTTGTTCTGCCCAGGACGCCACGGGAGCTAACGCAGCCTACCTGGTTCTGAGACGGAATTGTGATCCTTAGTGACTCACAAAGTGCCCTGAGTGCTCTCGGCCTCATTTTAATCTCCACTCGCCCTGGTTCGGTGTATCCGTGACGCAACGTTTGCCGTAAGCCGGGCTGATGTCGAGATTATCTTTGCTGTCTTCATGGACTTGTAGGAGTTGTGGGGCATGAGGGTGCCAAAGATTCCGTGAGGACTGATCCGCTACTTGTCAAAGAAGATGGGGACGGTCGAGGGAGAACTTAAAGTTGTGTGCCATTGCGCCGTGACGGTTTCAAGTTGCTTTCTACTGTGTCTGAATTGGACACACTCGGGGGAAGCACCGCCCTTTTATGGAGCGCTGGCCTGCACTTTCTTACGACGACTGCGTTGGCCTCCAGACCTGGCGGGTTCGGATTCGTGCACACTGACCTTTACACTCTGACTTCTTAGAGGAGGCTGGCCGTCTCCATTTTATTTGACTCTCTTTTGTGTTGGTGACATGCTCCTGCGCCGGGGGTTGGCAGCTCTCCCCTCGAAGACGGAGCGTTCTTCCTTCATCTTGCTTTGGTTTAGGGTTGTGTTTTTAATGTGGCCTATTATTAGGCTGAAAAGTAACTACGGCGACTTGTGCCTTTGTTAGCAGTCGTCAGGTAATGGATGTAAAGAAAAAAAATGTCTCGTTTCCCAAAACAATAATCCACCATCACATATTTTAATGATAAATGAGTTATTCCTTTCGAGGTTGATAGCGCGATACTAATTTGAAGCATTTGTTTTTGAATAAGATCCTGTGATCTAAAGTTTGCAATCCGAGTATAGAACGTTCCATTATCTCGCAGGTTAAATCCCTACCGCTGCCTCTCAACAGCTGACCGAGAAGGAATAATTGAAATAGTCACCAACGCCCAGACTATAGCCAATATCCAGAGGCAGAAAGGAATCTTCTCAGCCACCTCACCTTTGAGGAAATCCTCACTCTTCGGTAAGGGATGAGTGGTGTTGACGTATATGCGTATTTTCTTCTAATTACCGAACTTCAAACCCCTTTTATGGTTTTCCCAACAAAGGTCAGGTCATTGCACATTGCTTCAACAGCACAAATGCAGAATAAACCTCACCTCATCACCAACATGCACCAAATACAACCAACACACTGAGTCTTTGTTGACTACCCTAAACTCGGACACGCGTGCAAGACGCGCAACATCTCCGGCCTCAAAAACATGTAAGACCTTTCTTGGGGAGGTGCTGGCTTTCTTTGGGGGCTACCCACCTCGCATAAGAGTAGGAGGCTGAAAAGTAAGGTAGTTGTAGTATTATTGAATACAAGGCAAAATAGGACTTGAATCTGTGAGTTTTTACGACTCGCGTACGTGCGGTGGGTGGTGGGCAGTTTCGAATTAATGATACGCCTCCCATTTTGAGATTTCGCTACTTAGGATTCGAATTAAAATTCGCTTCCTGGGGTCCCGGAATGCCTTAGTGCGTGGTTTGTCTTGTAGAGTGGTCAGGTCCTCTCCAAGTGGGTATGACGCAACTACCTCACCTGGATGCAATCCTAGAATAGGGCCTCCCATCCCACTTGGATGTATTCTGTGTGAGGTTAAATTGCAATAGAACTCCCACTTCCTCGTCCGGATCGCTAGCACAGGAGTGGGGATGCTTTAAAATTCCGCCAGCATGCAACAGCCTCCCTCCACTCTAACCTGGTCACCCTCAGGGCAGCATCACAAAAGGCGCGGCCCCACTTATTTATGGTAATGTTGATGAGGGCTTACAACACAGGGTGTACGCGCAAAGGCTTCCTTCCTTGATCTCCCAAGCGGTCGGAGGGAGCAAAGAGGCCATCCGCTCCTGGAGAGGTATTAACAACACCATTGGTCCCCCGTTGTCTCCTGTGGCCTCGGTTCATGGCCCTCTCAGGCCGAAAAAGGGGGCAGCTCCCACGCTCATTCAGCGACCGTCTGCCGGCCCTACTTTGCCCGGGCACCACTCTATGGGTAGCATGGGCAACCATGCTGCAGTTAACATTAGTGGATTGTGTCCCTCTCCAGCCCGGAGCCTGGAGGAAGCTCTGCGAATATACATCTTCACCACTTAGTTTAAAGATTCATCTCTCCTTACAAACGTTCTTGTAGGAGATACCCTCGTTGGTTTTGCCTTAAATGGAAAACCGTGGTTGTGCGCGGACCGGGTAGCAATGGTATGCTTGTCCCTTCAATGAAGACGCTCCGCCCTGCAGAAAAGCCAAACTTTGTGCTCTTCCCGCTTCTCTCACCGCATCCGTGGCACCACTTGCTGCTGTTACTATGGCAGCATCGGGTACGCCCTTAGGACGCTCCTCTTCCAAACAGAACAAGTGACCCTATTCAACAGTCCTAAGGAAGACTTCAACTTCTACCACTTCCCCAAAAAGTGGAGTTGGCGCGCTTCAACGCCTCTTAAAAACTATCTGTCCACCAACCCCTTCATGTCCTGCTAAGCACAAGGTCCTTCATACCTATCCGGTGCTATACACGGTAGCATCTCTTCCAGTCCAGGTTCATCCCCTAGCACACTACCATACACAATATCATCCACGCCGTCCTCGGTCAGCCTCTTCTATCTTAAACACTTTCATATCGTCAACTCGCCTTTTACGCCGTCTTCCACCCCTCACTCGTACACTCACTCCACAAGTTTATTTCCATCCATTCTCCTTATACCTATGCCCATGCTATCTCAGAACACTTTCATTCACAACCTTCTTCACGCCATACACATCTCTTACCCAGTTCTTCCTCGCTCAATCCACTTTTCCCACACCAAACATCCCTCTCAAGTTGTCCATTTGCAGTGCTCTCACTTGGATCTTTCCTTCTCCTTCCTACCATAGTCTTCCTTCCATACACCAATATTGGCACCAGTATACTTCCATGCAGCTTCCTGACACTCCACACTTGAACTCTTAAGACCTTCCTACCATTTGAAACCTTGTGGTCGCAATCTGCTTAATTTGTACCAGACTGCGCATTTCTTCAAGGGCAAGAGCTGTTTTTATTTATTTTCATGTTCACTTTTGCTGGTTGCAGTACAAAAGGGGTGTTCACTCATTTCTGGGTTATGCCATGTTACGTATGTCAATTAAATGACATGTAGACATCTGCACTGTAGTTTTCATGAATGAGTAAACCCGTTTTGTACTGTGGTGACAAAAGTGTGGATGAAGAACGTCCCGTATGAATTCTGAAAGCAGCATGTTGGGGAATCGCATTCCGCGTGGACGTACGATGCAGTAAAAATAACACGCTTGTGTTTTGATGTTTTCACCTCAGAATAGCTGTAGGGTCAGTGGTATGCGATTTACACTCCGCATGATGTTTCTTGCGCTTAGGGTAGTCACCACACTAGACCGTAGTTATCCAACTCCACCTTGGCTGTTGGTATCGTTTTCTTTTTATCTTTGTCCTATCGTCAACTGTAAACCCGAATACGTACTTTCATTGGCTTGTTGGTCAACTGACTGTCAAGGCTCCATCTCCTTGATCTGAATGCTAAACACAATCTTGCCATCCTGTAGGATGACTATTCGGTCACTATCAGAGGTTAGGTCTTAGCAGTGCTGATTGACGAGTTGGGATCCTCAATGCGGATGGCATTATACATTTCTACATGCGAACTGTTTCAAACTCTTGCTTCCACCTCTCTTTGTACTCTTCTGATGAACAAGAGAATTTTGGCTAGGGAGAGCTCATGCTAGCCGAATGGATACAGCGTTGACTTCCCAACATTGCGGTACCGGGTTCGATTCCGAATCCCGGCATGAGCGGACATAAACGTCAGCGCACGGAGAGATCTGGCTACCGATTGGTGGACGCGCCTTCACACACACACACACTCTCTCTGTTCCAAGGAATCCTGCCGATGGGCATCTATATCCACGTACCTCTGACGCGGAACAGGTCCCTCTTTCCCGAAGTGACCAAGGCTTCCACCTCAGCGCTGTTTGTGTCAAAAAACATAATACTTCTTGGCACCTGTCCCCAAAAGAGGACCAGCCCCTGGGCCCCTCTGGCCGACCAGTGATTGTCATGCTGACCTTATATAGATTTCATTATCCGGTCGAGGATCCTCCCAGTATCATGGAAGGATTGGCATTGACTAACTAACTAACTTTGGCTGGGAGTTGGTTAATGACCTCCATTGGAGCGAGATTACTTTCCCTCCCCACTCTCGGTAGTCGCCAGAAGAGATGGTAAAAGTAGGGAAAAAACAACAACCACACCTTTAAACCTTGATTGCTGATCTCCGGGTGGCACTCTCGATGGTTCCTTGTGAGTCCACCGGATAAAAGAGGACCCTTCGAGAGAAGCGGTGTGCCTTTAAGGGCTCTTAGCGCTCCCCTTTCAATTTCATTTTATGGGAGGTTTATCAGGCGAAAGCTGACCTTTGTTAACCTCGCTAATCTTAGATGACTTCAACACCCTTCACCATACTCTCTCACATCTCCGAATTCTGGATATGCTCGAACTTTACTCCCTCTCACAACCTGCCCCACCCCCCACTTACATGGATCTTGTCCTTTTCCCATTCCTGATTTACAGCTTCAATATAACCGATCCTCCCACAGCAATTTTCGACCACTTCCGTTTTCAGTTCTGTTTCTCTCTTGCCACTGTGCCCAACCTTGCCCTGTCACACTGCCTCATCTTGTTGTAAAGCATTTGAAAGTGTAAGAGTGTAATAATCGTGTTATTGCATAAGCGTAAAGTGGCGAAATCGTGAATGTGTTTTTATGTAAAATGTATGGAAAGATTCTGATTGGTTGTATAAAAAGAATAACAGGGTTTGATAGGGAATGAACGAGGGCGAAGTAGTTACACTCGGACAGCTATCTGATAAAACAATGGACGAGGTGTAGAGTATATTCTAGGCTCATGGATCTGGAGAAACCTTAGGATTGGTTAGAAAGACGAGCATTATGGCAGGTGCTAACAATGTGCATTTGATGGAAAGTTAGCCAGAAAGTATGGTTTGACCTACATGTAGGGTGTAGTACTAGGTTGTGTGAACTCGTCATAGCTCCTTAATATCTTTATGGGTGGAGTGGTGAGGGATATGCATATGGGAATGAGACAAAAGTGTGTGAGAGTGATGAGGATTGTTGATGGATGGGTTCTATATTATTTGCTGATAACCTGGTATTGGTGGGTGAGAGTGAGGGAAATTTGGAAATGTTGATTGTATCTTTTGACAGACAGGGTGTGCGAGAGGAGGATTCTAAAAGTGTTATGCAGAAAAGTCTTAGTGGCGATTAGAGCGTTAGTGAATGCTAATATTCTGAGTGTGGAATGTTCCACGAAGTTGCGTGAGAATATGTTGGTGCATTCATTGATGTATGCAAGTGATACTCTGGTATGGAAGAGGAACAGATTTCGAGTGAGAACACTGCAAATTGAAATGTTGCGTAAATTAGTAGGAGTCCATATGCATTCGGCATCATTACTGAATGGCTCTTGGACAACTTTCTACTCCACAATGATAAAACTGAGGTGTTACTCTTAGGTGCTCCTTCGGATGTGGCTCACTGTACAAATATGGCCGCCCTTTCGTAATCCTTTTACCCGCTCTATGAAAATTCGTCGCGGTGTGTCATTCAGCTCTAGGATGTGGTCGGGTTATTCTTTTTTTGTTACCAATCCTTTGTTGATTCAATGTGGATGAGTTTGCGATGTTTACTTCTCCGCACCCGAACATCTACCGCAGATGATGGATTCGAGATTGACCCCGACTGTTCTCCGCCAGTCTCTCTTATTGGTTAAATGTTCCAGTTGGAGGCGCTGCGCGCTCGGTACCTGACAGTATGTGGGTAGCGTGAGTCGCTCCTCTCTGTTGCTTGGGACAGGTTCCTCCGTGTTGGGTTGTGTGGCGTCTTAGTTCTTCGAAGTGGTCCAAGAAATTCTAAGCTATTTTCGGAGCTGTTTAGAATATAGGTTTTCTTATTGACTGTTTTAAGTGTATCTGATGTAAAAAAGAAAAGAAATTGATTGGAAATGTATAGCTGTGGGAAATCGGTTGATAATTATGGATAATATAGAAAGCGTTTAGTTGTTAGTATTAAAGGAAAGAAAACAAATAAGAAACTGTAAAGGAGAGAATATCAGTTATGAAGAGTTTGAGGATTTTGCCCAACTCGTATTTATGTCCTACTCCCTGTAGTGATGCAGTCAGAATACCAGCAGCATGGTGTAAGCTGCACGAAATTGGCGAAGACCTTTGACTGGAACTACACTTTATTATATAATAATCCCATGAATGCGTTCAATTAACTTGGATCGAGATAGCTTTCAATTCCCTTCAACTTCTGTTTTAATTGTATTGTGTGTGTTCTGTAGTTAAGAGTAATGAATTCAGTTGGGTATTTTTAGGGGGTTTAACGCCCTTTTTCACCCTTAGTCGGATCTTTTCACATGTGGATAAATAAGGAAGGAGAAGCAACCAATAGGTGAAGAAATGAAAAGTTAAATAGTAGCATAAAAAGTGGGTGTGAAAAAGAATGACACAACCAACTTCATCACCCTGGTAGAGTAGAGGTAGTCAAAAGTAACCCCCCTTTTTGTGGGGTGTGTAATTGTTATTTTTAAGTGATGGGCGCTCGTTTTACCCTCGGCCAGACTGGCTCAAAGAGCAGAACACCTCGGAAGGGAAGAGCTTGGACAACGCAGTGAACGAATTCACCCTCTCCTGCGCCGGCTATTCCGTGGCCACCTACGTCCTGGGTATCGCCGACCGCCACAATGACAACATTATGATTATGCCCAGCGGTCAACTCTTCCACATTGACTTCGGGCACATCCTGGGACATTTTAAGGTAGGTTTAGAACACCGCTCTTCAACCTTGGCGATTTCGACTTCTCGGGCACTAAAGAAATGTATCAAAGATTTACTTTTTTTTAAAAAAAATGACTGGTTTGAAACATGGGAACCATGCTGCTGTGTCATCCTGACGGTTTGAAACATGGGAACCATGCTGCCGTCTCATCCGGATGGTTTGAAACATGGGAACCATGCTGCCGTCTCATCCGGATGGTTTGAAACATGGGAACCATGCTGCCGTCTCATCCGGATGGTTTGAAACATGGGAACCATGCTGCCGTCTCATCCGGATGGTTTGAAACATGGGAACCATGCTGCTGTGTCATCCCGACCCCCACTGGCTCTTTATCTTCCACATATGTTCACTTTCTTTACACATCTCTCTTTGTCGCTCGTTGATTTCGCTTTAAATTTTAAGGGGGCAAAAATAACCGTATTACTTTCCCTCTGGGCATTGGCCTACCTCAGCAGGAAATTGAATTTATAACAGAATAGGAAAATAGGCCCCTTCCCCCTTGTCCAACCCAATGTTTACCTTTTACTAGTGTAATATAATTTATTTATTATATTATCAATTGTAGTTATCTCGTGAACAACAATTAACAACACACACCAAAGATTATGTGACGTGTCCGATTTAATAATAAGTATCATGACAAAAGTGTTAGTAGGGTTTAGTAGAGTATATTATATCTTTTAGATTATGATATGAAAAGGTAGGGTATAGTTGTTGTGCCTATAGTTTTGTCTTAAGTAGGTCTAGTTGTAAGAGTGTAATAATTGTGTTATTGCATAAGCGTAACGTGGCGAAATCGTGAATGTGTTTTTATGTAAAATGTATGGAAAGATTCTGATTGGTTGTATAAAAAGAATAACAGGGTTTGATAGGGAATGAACGAGGGCGAAGTAGTTACACTCGGACAGCTATCTGATAAAACAATGGACGAGGTGTAGAGTATATTCTAGGCTCATGGATCTGGAGAAACCTTAGGATTGGGTAGAAAGACGAGCATTATGGCAGGTGCTAACAATGTGCATTAGATGGGCGTAGACTGACTTGGTATTTCTATAGGACTTTAAGAGGCTACCTAGTATTGAGGCATCAACAACAATAGGGTCAAGCACAACAATAGATCACGTCATTACAACTAGTTTCCCACAATGAGGATTCAGCGCGCATCAGCGCTGCTAAAAACTACCCACCCTCTCCTCTTTTATACCCCATCATGTCGTTAGTGATAGACTATTTAATGCATTCATAGGATTATTAAAAGTAGAGTTCACCTGCGGGCTACACACCCACTTTTTACATTGGTGACCATATATGGGGCAACGAGGTGTTTTATGGCTTTTTATGATGTATATGAAGAGTTTTATGTTGCATTTGTTCATTTTTAGACGAAATTCGGCATTCGGCGAGAGCGGCAGCCCTTCGTTCTTACTCACGATTTTATTTACGTGATTCAGAAAGGAAGCGACATCAAAACCCAGAGCTTTGAGAAGTTTAGGAATTGCTGCGAAGAGGTAAGAATGCTTTATTGTAGACACGCATCCGTCAGTATCCGGGGGGGGGGAGGTATTACATAGAGAGGGAATTACACGGGGGGAGGGGGGTGACTAAAGGTACAGATGCCTGGAAAGTAGTTTTTAATCACTGCATTTAGTAGTGCCAATTGGCTAAATTGTGATTCCCGGAAAGAGAGAGATAAAGGTCGGTTAAGAGCGTGATGACGCTATAACGGCTAACTCTTCCATGAATATTTTTTAGGACGAGAGAAGTATTACCTGACTGAAACTGAAATTATGCATTACGGGGAAAATTCAAACCAAGGCCCAATTTCTTGGTTCGAAATAAAATCGTCTTTAACGGCGGCACAACCGTCACCCATCCCCATTAATTTCGTATAGCGTTTACAGGAAGAGGAGATTCAGAGATGCGGCTTCCCAGAGCAACGACATTTATCCAGGCATAGTCACCTTTGATGACACGCGCTAAAAGACTGTTTGGTTAGGATGTAATATTTGGCACGAGGTGTGCTGGGCCGTCGACTTTACTCACCTCCTTTGAGTACACATATAAGATGGCTACGTCGGTCGGCACCATCCTTTGTGGTCAAAGCTCGAGGACAAATTCACCTGAATTATTAGTCGAGTTGTCAAGGCCCATCTTACTTCATACCCGCGGGTAGAGTGTGTGTAAATGATCACATTCTTGAATATTCTGATCCTATGATGGAGACTTTTCCTTTCCCCCTTCGCCCTCCCCTCCTCCTCCATGCATTAGGAGGTCATAGTCTACTATCCATGCAACTTTTTTTTTCTTTTTTCAAACTGTGATCAGAGCTACAACTGAAAAGAATAGTAGGCGACCGCAGGCGCATGAACATGCGCCTCCAAGCGCGGCTTCGCCCTCACTAAGTGTCGGGGAGGAGAGAGAAAATGAGACACCCCTTCGACCAGTGGAGGGGCTCGCTTTTTACCATTTTAATGCAGCAAAGGGGTGTCCCCTTTGTCATCTTTTTAGCCGCCCGCGGGCATCTCCTACTCAGAAAAGTTGGGGGCTCCCTCTGTGTTGTCTCAGGGGTCCCTTCAACGCTCATACAGGAGAGATTTATTCCTCTCCCAAAGCTATGAGAGCAGTAGCTTCCCCATCACGCCCTTCTTTGGAGTCCCCCAAGGCTATCTCTGCTCTATGGGCAGGGGCCTCGAGACCCACCACTACTCTTCGTCACGTTCCACTGTGACGCTCCCTGAGTCGGTGCGTGCCAGTTGGTATCGCTACCGCGTGAAGGCATTCGTGCCACTGCCACGGATGTGCCACTACTGCCACCTCTTTGGCCATACTAATCGCTCCTGTAGACGCGCAAAGTCGGGGTTACCCGAAGTATGTGTAAGTTGTTCCAAGGCCGCACACGATAAGTCCAAATTGTGTATGGCCAAGTGTGTCAATTGCAGAGAGCCGTACCCAGTTTCTTTGAAGCAATGCGGTGCGTATCTCATGGAAAAGGAAATCCCGGCCGCTCAGGCCAAGGATCGTCTTTATTTTTGCGAGGCTAAGGTCTTGTTCCCGTTGCGCCCGGCTCTGCTTGGGACGTCTTATGCCTTAATGTTAAAAAAGACACCCTCTGCTCCTGGCCTCTCCAGGTCTACGAGCTCGGTCGTTTCCGCGCCCATTCGGAACCCCTCTGCGGGTTCTAGCCACCCCGGGCGCTTCCCTGGTATAGCTGGCGACAAAGAGGGTTCACATCCATCCCCGGCTAAAATCAGGGCTCCCCTCCCTTCCCCCAGCTGACAGTTTCCAGTTAGACTCACAGGAGGCAACACCCCTGAAGATGGTCGTGAGGCTATCTTCCGGGCTTCCTAAAGCTGCCCCCCGAAAGGAAGACAGCACCTATGGCGCTTCGGCTCCTACGCCCACACCCAGTGTTGGCTAGGTGACTTGAAGACGGTGGCTCCTCCAAAGAACAGACCCTCCCCCCCCCCCCGGCAAGCCTACGGTCATTCCTGTGATGGTCCTCTCTTCGAAGAGAACCCCCGCATCTCCTGTTTTCTCTTAGCTATCTTTTTGCAAGAGACCATGCTGGCCTGTGCCCCCTGCCCACCCTCCCGCGGTATAATGGTTTTACGACCCCACCACCACGGGATGGGGCCGTGCAGGAGGATTCGCCAATTACATCTAGCACGGTGTGTCCGTTCTTTTTTTTGCTATATATACCTTCTTTCGGTCAGTGCAGCTGCACCTGGATAGTAGGTATACTGTTATTTCTACGTACATTCCGCAATCAGCCGACTTCGGGGGTCTTCCGTCGCGTCGTGGTACAGTTGCCGAAGCCCTTTCTCTTGATCGGGGATTTGAACGGTAGACACCTCCTCTGGAGAGACTACTCGATCAATCCCAGGGGGTCAGGTTTTTATCGACCTCATTGACGAGATGGAGATGAGTGTCCTAAATGTGGATGAGTTTACGCATCACTGCCCCAGAACCGCTTTATTTTCCTGTCTTGATCTCTCTTTATGCTCTCCAGATGCACAGCCAGATTTTGGGTGTTGGGTAGTCGATGACCTCCATGGTAGTGAACACTTTCCAATTCAAATATTATTTTATGGGCCACTGCCTCCTGAGACCCCGCCCCGGTGGTGCTTGGTGCGGGTCGGTTGTCCACATTTCAGGAATTGACTGATTTCTCAGTCGAGGATTTTAGGTCGGTGGGTGAGGCCGTTGAGTTCTTCTCCCGCAACCTCATCGCCTTGGGCCTAACTAGTATTCCTAGAACGTCTGGCCGTTTTGCTCGCCGCCCGCTTCCGTGGTGGTCAGCCGAGTGTGGACGGCCCTCAAATAGAAGCGTTATGTCTACTTGCGCTTTAAGCCCTGCACGAACGATTTCACTGTCGGTAAATTTCGTCGGGCTAGGGCAAGGTTCCGCTATGGTCGAAGTACCCTTGTCGCTCTTCCTGGCGGGCATATTTACTTGGCTTCACTTAACGGGAAGACCCCTCTAGCAGAGGTGTGGAAGCGAGTCAAAAGGATTCTGCGCAAGTTTTCGCAGGAGTCCCGTTCTCCAAGAGAATGGGAGTGTAATCTCGGAGCTCGCGTCCGTGGCGGAATCCTTCGCGACTTGTTTCTCGCCTTCTCTAGCAGGGATGCTGCTCCGCTTGCATTCAATGCGCGTCGTGATGTCGCGGAAGACCGCCAACTGGTCTTTACCTCCAGAGGCGGAGAGCCCTTTAACGACAGGTTTACAATGAGTTAGTTGCGTTACGCTCTCGCTTCGTGCGCGGACACCGCCCCTGATACGGACAATGTTCCGTATGCCATGCTTCGACACCTGGGTGAGCGAGGCATGGCCTTTCTGTTAGATTTGTTCAACAGGTTCTGGATATATGGCATCCTCCCAGATTCCTTGCGAATTGCTACTGTGCTCGCTTTTCGCAAACTGGGGAGAGAGAGCACTCTAACCCGGCCCGTTTCTGCCCAATCTCTCTAATTTTCTGTGTGTGCAATTTAGCCCTTTTTTTCTCGACAGCGGAGGCCACCTGGCTTCCGCAAGTTCCACTCTACGTCGGATGCTTTGCTCCGACTGGAAAATGCAGTCTGTAACGCTTTCCTTCGTAGACAGCACTACGCAACGTTGTTTAACGATATGGAGAAGGCCTATGATACCGTATGGCGATACGGTATCATGGAGACTATCCACACGATAGGCGTGAGGGGACGCCTCCCAATCTTTATGATGTTCTGCGAGATTGACGACTCCGCGTAGGGGTAGAGGGAGGCGGGCGTCCTGCAGGAAAGTGTCCAAAACGGTATCACCTAGGTGTGCTGAAAGATTTCGATCTCTTTTAGTGCGGCCCAGATGCCAACTCTAGCGCGTTGACTCCAACAGGCATTGAACCGCATCTCTCGCTATTGGGAAGCGCACAGGTTTCGGTTTTCAACGGCTCCACCAAAACCGAGACTTGTTCCTACACCTACGTGTTTGCCTGAAATAGTTTATTCGTGCCTTTTCCTTGATCCTATTTTCGAGCGACGCCTCACCTGGGAGGCTCATATTCGCAGCCTTAGTCTCTTGTACCCGCGCCATGGCCATTATTCGTTCCATAACGTTCATCACTACTTTACAGGGGAAGGTGGACTCGATCCACCACACCAGTCACCGACTGACGACCGGTGCCTTTGGCATTCCACCATTGTGATCCTAATTATCGATGCCGGGGAATTGCCACTCGTTATGCGCGGGTCGGCGCCTCCCTCGTTCGCCAACGGCTCTCGCTGCATCCCCGGCCGATCTCGCCGCGGCCTATGCCGTCGAGCGACGCCATTCATACCCTTATACCCTTTGAGTTTACGGCTAGGAAACTCTTTCGAGAGCTCACTGTAGCTATGGTCCCTGTGGCGCCCTTGGTTCTCCCCAGGACGTCACCCTGGATGCTACCACCTTTGAATATTGGTCGCCACGCCTCTTCTCCCAGAGCTTCCACAGCGCCCGTCCCAGTGTACATGGAGGGCTCTAAGTCACAGGCAGGGGTCGGCTTCCACGCCGTATTCCCTCTGCTCGAAGTCAGTGGAGCTATACCAGACGCTGCTTCTGTCTTCACGGCCATGCTGGTTGCAATGTCCCACTCGGTATGGGAGATAATGCGTCGTGCCCGAATTGTGACGCCACGGTTGCCACGACCCGTACGGTTATCGAGATTATCTTTTGCTGTCTTCCTGGATGTGTGAATTGCAGGGAATGAGGGCTCCAAAGAGTGCGCAAGGACTGTGTGACCAGTCCAGCGTTTCGCTCTTCTTTACATCGAATATATGGCAGGAATCATGGCCCCTCATTCGGGTGGTCTCTTCAAAGAAGATGGGAGACAGCCGAGGGCAACCTAAACTTGCGTGCCGTTACCCCGCGGTTGTTGCCATGGACCTAACTTCCAATGCTGCGACGGCTTCAGGTCGCTCTCTGCCGTTTTCGAATTGGACACACTCGCGCGATGCACTGCCATTTGATGGAGCGCTCGTTGCACCTTATTGCGACGACTGCGTTGTCCCCCGGACTGTTCGGCATATTTTTGTTGAATGTCCCAGTCTGGGTGATCGCGCACGCTATCTGTCCCGGTACTGGGACGAGCGGGGTCGCTACCGCTTGTCCTTTTGGTATTGGTCACATGATCCTGCGCCGGGGATGGCGAGCCCTTCCCACGACGCCGGAACGTGCTTCCTTCTTGCTAGTGCTTTGTTTGTTTCTTGTTTTTGTTGCTTTTGTTTGTCTTAGGTTTTGCTTTTTGGTATGGTGTTTCTGACTTATTTTGATTTTAACGCTATTAGGCTACATATTATGTACGCCGACTTATGCCCTTGTAGGTAGTCGCCAGGATAGCGCTATTTAATAAAAAAGAATATGAACAATCCAGCCCCACGCTATTAGTTTTCATTTGCTACATACACCGGATTTAAAGGTCTTTCTGTAGTAGCGTTAGATGACAAAGTGAAGTAGTTTGAAAGGAGTGACGAGGAACTTCTCTCTGTCAGATGAAGAGGCTCAAATTGTCAGAAATATCCTCCTGGATCGAGCATTTTTCTGTTCTTTGTATTTTTCCTCCTCGCTTTGTCATTTCCCTTCTAAGTCGCTCGCAATGGGGTGTCATGAATGGCCATGCTGCAGCTGTCATCTTTAGGGGCTGCATCCTCTCCAAACCCCAACGTCCGCAGGTGAATCTGTGGCCTTATATCTTCCAAACATTTTCACTTCCTGTATCATTACTCTATAGCTCTCTCCTTATTAACGTTTTGTCGTAGATGCCCTCGTTGGTTTTCATTTTGACATTTTAAAAGATCCTGAGGCTGGGGAAAAGGTGTTTTTTAAATTGCCGCCTGGGTAAGGTCTGTGCACCTAAGCTAGCGACCGAACGGCGTTCTTCCAGGGATCCACCACTCTGAACCTCTACATGTTTTGCCCAAGTTGTGCGAGTGTTAGCTTGTGTCTTTTTCCAGGTGGCAGGTGTGTCTCCGTCAGGCGGTGTTTGTGTTTAGTTCTGTATGGTAACCGCATCGGAGGCTTGCCTTGGTGACCCGTGAATAACGTGTTAGCGGTGTTTCTTTTGGGTCCAGAGATTGAATGGTTTGATGTGTTATGTGTGGCTTGTTCTCCATTGATGGCTGGCGGGGACTGTTTACGGAATTGGGGATTCCTTTGGCTTTTCTTTTTTTTACTCGAATTTAAAGCGCAATAACAACGAAGACGCATCACGCAGAAAGTTTGTAAAGAAAGATCTGTGTAGGAAGTGGTGAAGCTAGAGAAAGTGAAAATGTGGGAGGGCAAATTGCAGGTATTGGGGTCTGTAGAGCAGGTAAGCCTCAAGATGTCACCCGACCATACCCTCATGCGGGTGCGTAAAAGGAAACGAAAGAGGTGGGGGGGGGGATATAAAAGGAAAAGGGTAGGGAAAATGCAGACATGTTAAAACCCACCCCCCCAACCCGAGCCAAGAGAGAGTGATAAACCAGAGATGAATGGGCGCAAGCTGATCGGCAACGATACTGCAAAATTGGCTGCTAGTCAAGAAAATAGACGAAAATAGGATAAAGAAAGTGGTGAAATCGAATTGTCTAGAAGTAAAGCCCAGGTAGTCTCGATCTACTTCGAGACCCGAGGCACTGGGGCCAGGAGGGATTGTCTCTCTTCCAATACAGGGTATAACAGTCTATATATACATGGCAGCCCCTTAAGTGTCTCAGTGTGTAACCATTGGAGTTTTGCGCCTGTTTCAAGGAGGAAGGAGTTGATTTTGCATGTTGTTAATTGCAAGCGAAAATAATGAGGGTTTCCCCCCCCCCCCTTGCAGAAAGTTTGTAGGGAGAGAGATATAGAGGAAGTGGATATAACCACAGATCCTCCTGCGGCCAATAATGCCGGGAGCGGACGCAATCTTCTCCATGTCAGATTCAGTATGGTTGGTCATGCCACATCTGATTTCCCCTTGCAGGTGTGATGTAGGATACAAAATGTTTATATATTTACTGATCTCTAGAAAGTGGAGTCGGCCCTTATCAACACCTATAAACTACCTCCGACCAATCACTATTTGAAGTTACAGTACCATCAAAACGATCAGAAGCCGTATATTTCTCTCACATCTTGTATAACTTTCGCCAGAGAAAATCCAACGTTTCCAAAATTCATGTCCGATAGCCTACAGGTGCAAATTATGTCTAAGTAAATAGCATGCAATTTACTAGAAAAATTGATGTCCGAAAGACAACAGACACAAATTTCTATTGGAATGTAACGATTAAATTATCAGTGGCAAACATTTGTATTAGTAATTAGTCTTTAGCGTGGAGGCGTTTATTTTCGATCATGCTTCGACATTTCCGTCAAAGGAACGAACCAGCTGTTGACATTCTTGCTCAGTAATCTTGCTCCATTCTTATAGAATTCCCCAGAAAATCTTGAACTGTTTTCGGATTCTTTGATTTAGACCTCTCTTCGAGACTCTTCCAGACTCTTCCAAACATTTTCATTAGGATTCAAGTGCGAATTCTCTCCCAGCTAGTTCATAAAACTAATGTGTTCAGCGTCCAGGAAGGTCTTCATCGAATTGGCCGTGTGGCAGGGGCTGTTATCCTCCATAAAAATTGCATTTTTGGTAAGGAGGCTCGCAGATGTTATTGCATCAATCCTTATACAAATTTGCATTCACTGTGCTCCATAAGTGCACAAGTTGCCCAGTACCTTCTACCGAAATCACGCCCCAGACCAAGCCACTTCCACCAAGCTTCATTCTTTTTGTTGCAATTGACAATCTTTAGCTTGCTCTGTGACGAATGAACCTCCTGTCATGGGATCAGAACATATTGAACTTAGATTCATCGTTGAAATGGACTTGGCTCCATTGGTCATCCGATCATGTAACGTGCTCAGTGGCAAGACGAGACTTCTCGTTCTTCGAACTGATCAATGGCTTGACCATTGGTGTGCAAGCGTGAAGATTGTCTTCTTCCAGCCCATGTGGCACAATTTGCCTGGAGACATTGATGCACAAAAGCTCACTAATCTCTCTAGAAACTGTTGCAGCCATCTTGAAACAGTGCTTCTCTACAATTTGGATATTGGCTACCGGTTGATTTATCAGCCTTACATAAACCTGTTTTCTCATAGGTTGACAGAATATTATGCATTACAATTTTGGAGCACTTGACAGTCTGCAATGGCTCCAATTGAAAGACCATCTGGTAACGCAGCTTTACAACTAGCTCGAGGACAGAGGCGTGACACATTTCTTAGGCGTGTTGTCTTGATGACAACTAGTAAGAAAATGACAACGTCCCTGTGCTTGAACTAAAATTAGTTGCTATCCAAACAATGTTGGTTCTCTCTAACCTTTTGGATACTCAATTTTTATACTATCTTACTTATCTGCTGATTCCTTTCATTTTATTGATCCAAATTTGCATAACCTTTGCCCATAGGTAATGTATACCTATACGTTATCATACACAAATTTGGAAAACTTTGGATTTTCTCTTGACAAAATTATGGAAGATGTTATGATAGAAATGCAGGTATTCTGATTTTTTTTGGACAGTACTGTATCTTTCTTCTAGCACTGACTTGTAGGTTTTGCCGATAAGCAAGAATTCACTTTATCACCAAGGAAAACGTTGCTTTAGAATGTACAAGTAAATTCTTCCTATATTTTCATTTTCTTGCATTTCATTTTAGGCATTCATGCTGTTACGACGCCACGGTTCTTTCATCATTTCTCTCTTCGCTATGATGATTAGTACGGGGTTGCCCGAGTTGCAGAGTGAAAAGGATTTGGATTATCTCAAGGAGACTTTGGTAAGCTCATTTAGAAGATATTTTTATGGCAGATTTTGACACCAAGTATTGCAGTCACAGTTTCCGCTTAATGCTGGGAACAAGTTGGGGAAATACGGGAACCGCAAAAACTATTAGAGGGGTGGGGGGTATGATCATTGATTTTGTGACAAATAAAAGGTCTAGATGCATTAGCTTCCGTTTCTACGGACACTATGGCAAGTGTGCTTCTCTTGTAATAAATAATACATAATGTAGCCGTAATACCCGTTGTGTACCATTTTGCAGACTTTTCTACACTTGTGGCCAAACGTTTTGGCAGAGGCAAATTTTGTGTTTCCTTAGCTTTAATGGTTATTTATTTAATTACATCATTGACATATTCATTTAGCATCTTACAGGGCAATTTCGTAGGTTTTATGCCTCCCCTTCTTCCCCAAAGATAGAAGGGAATGACTTCAGGGATTCCTTCTGGCTGGATATCAACTTCAGGAGCAATTCCTGAGCAATGGCTCTCCATTTTTGGCATAATAACGGGTGAGGGTTATAATTTGTGGGCTTCCGCTTCTCAACACTCCTTCTTGAGGATCACCCACAAGTTCTCAATTGGACTAAGATCTTTGGAGTTTCCAGACTTGTTGTTGTGCTGTCCGAGCCACTCGGTTACTTTTGCCCGATGATACCCGGCTCTCTATCGTCCTGGAGTTTTCTGGGCGAAATTTGCCTCTGTAAAATCTTTGGCCATGACTGTATTTGATTTGATGGCCGGAGCAAAATGACTTGCTTCAACCTCCACCTTTGCCTTTTGCCCTTAGATTGACTGTGTTAATCTCTGTCTTCATTGTGTACTTCCATGATTAACAAGGAATCCGAACCACGGGCATCGACACCGTATGGTAGCCGCCGAGATGTCGACCCGAATCGAGATTCCATCCGACGATTAGCCACACCAGATACGGCTTAACTTCGCTGTAATCGAAAGCGTTGTTTCCACTCGCCTAAACTGTAGCTCCAAATGGACAAATCGGGGAAATCCCTACATTGGACACACCGAATAATTTTAGCCCAACTAAGATCCAGACCACTCGACTACCCGCCTAAAGTAGAAGCCCAGAATAAACCTCGCCCTCCTTACCCCAACACCAACTTGTATCGGGTTTAACCAAGTCCCAGATGACACTGAACACCTCTTGGACTACTTTAACCTCGCACTAAGGGATTTTTGGACCCGCCCGGGGGATGTGTTGACGTTCCTGGGGTCCGTCGGCCTCACAAAAAAGGTAGATAGGTCACAAAATATAATAAGCGAGTGCCGAGTGTCGCACGAAAAAGTAGCCCGGGTTCGGAAGCCTTGGGTAATTACAGAATAAAGTAGAAAGCACTGAGAGAACGCATTTTTTTTCGATAATAGCGAAATGAATCAGGATTTCTACTCAGGATCATCCATAGCCCAAATTAAGTAAGAACATATAATTCCTTCGCTCTGAAAACCCACATGTCGCATTAGGAATATGTGTGACTATCTCGTATTCGTCAAGATATAATTTGTTCCCTATAACAGATGGGCCAAATTTGTTTCAAGCATCCTGAATCTGCATTATCTTAGTTTATTGCCCCAGGGGTTCTCTTCAGTCGAACCCAGCAACATTCAGGAGTGACGCTAAGGCACATGGTCTTTTGTAGAGGTCTTTTCAAGAGGTTATTTTGAAAGTGCGGAGTCAGTCGGGTTGGAGGGGATATACTTTTATGTGTCCTGATCGCAGTTAGGCAAGGCAAACTGGTTTGGCGATTTAGGGTTGCTTTGGATTGGTTAATATCGTGGGGAGGAGGCGCGCTTTGAAGTAGTGTGTTTTGAGGTGTTATGCTGGTAAAGTTAGTGTAGATATGTTTTGTATAGTGTTGGGGGGGGGGGGAATGTCATGTATGAAGAGGATGGGACCTTGGGGGGGACAACGTTGGAGAGCTTCTTTCAGGTTATGCCCTTTGCTGGAGGACTTGCTCTGCATTTTTTTCATTGGGCTGGTAGTTGGTGTCCAGTATTCTTGTATCATTTCATAATCTTCCCCACACATTGGTGACAGTCTTTTTTTTTCCCCTCTGCATTACTGTAGTTTGACTCAGTAAATTGCACCTCACAGATCCGGCTCAAATTGTGTATGTTGGTAGAACGTCTTAAGTTTTTCATCCCTGATTATTTTAAATATGACCAACCCATTATTATTTGTTATGATATTGGTAAAAATAAAAAAAAGCTCCCTCTCGCAATGTTAAAGAAAGAGAATAAGGAATGCACAAACCTCTTTCTGTATCCGCTCCCAAATCTAATCAATTCCTTGATTCCCCCCCCCCCCAACCTTCCACAAAATTTCATTGAAATCCATCAATTACGTTTTGAGATATCTTGTACATATAAATAGACAGACATACGAACATACATGGGTCATCACATAACCTCCGCCAGACATACGAACCCACATGGGTCATTAAATAACCTTCGCCAGACATACGAACACGCATGGGTCATCACATAACCTTCGCCAGACATACGAACACACATGGGTCATCACATCACCTCCGCCAGACATACGAACATACATGGGTCATCACAACCTTCGACAGACATACGAACACGCAAGGGTCATCACATAACCTTCGTCAGACATACGAACACATATGGGTCATCACATAGCCTCCGCCAGACATACGAACACACATGGATCATCACATAACCTCCGCCAGACATACGAACACACATGGGTCATCACATAGCCTCTGTCAGACATACAAACACATATGGATCATCACATAACCTCCGACAGACATACGAACACACATGGATCATCACATCACCTCCGCCAGACATACGAACACACACGGGTCATCACATAACCTTCGCCAGACATACGAACTTACATGGGTCATCACATCACCTCCACCCCCCTGTATAATACGCACTCCCAGCTGCATTATTCATGTTGGGTGCGATATATTTGTGCATCCTTTTCCTTCATGTCATTCTATTCCTGACTCCCCGCAGGGGGAGACAAATTTGTTCCTGGATTCTTCAAATGTGCCCTCCTTGCCCCAGTCATATGGATTGATGAAATTTGTTGTCTCATTTTTTTTCAGTCCATATTTTCATATTACTAATAGTTTTAAATTATTTACTTCATCTGTGAACTCCCCCCCCCCCACACACCCCCGGTTCAATCCCATGCCTAGATACACCCGAGTACAGTTAAAAGAGGGGGAGATATGATTTCATTTGCGTTGATGCGCGCCGACCTCAGTATAAGAAAAAAGTTTAAAGTTGAACGATTTGGTCCGCAGAAACTCAACTTGAACGAAGAAGATGCCCGGAACCATTTTCGATCCAAGTTCGAGGAGGCGTTGTCAAACACCTGGACAACGTCTGTCAACTGGGCTTTCCATTCGATGGCGAAGAACAATCGCTGAGTCTCAGACCGAAGTTGTAACTCGAAAGTCTCCTCTCCTTGAGGCCTACCGCGTGATGCGTCTCGAGACTACCAGACCCGAAGCTCTCCCAAGAGCTCGGATCATCCATCACTCGCGCGTGGTAGACGTCATTTCAAGATCCAGGATGTTAGGATTCAGAAAGGGTTTGATTCCACTGCAGTTGGTAGGAGATAAGCAAGAAAAAAATTGATTCTTCAATTTTTTCCAAGGGGAAAATATTCTTCAAGCTGCAGTGTTCGAGTGTACGCCTCCAGTTCCTTCATTTTGTAACGGGTACCAGGGAGTTTTTCCTTAACAGTCAGCACCCCATTTATTTAAAAGTTAATGTATCCGTGAATTAATTATAAATTGGTCCCATTCGTTTTAGAATTGGGAAACGAGGGAGTTTCTTGCTCCGTGAACTTACGAATTGTCTCTACGCCGGTTTGCTTCCATTCAATTCAATTTCCTACTCTTGAAATTTTGAATTTTAGTTTATTCAATTTTCAAGTATTTATGGTTTGAAGCTCATCTGATAAGGCCAAAAGTAACTTTTGCTCCTAATTTACTTACCCAAAGCTTTAAGAATACTTTTCTTGTAGCCCCCTTGGGTGAATTAAGAATTATATGCTGGTTATAGCCACTTCTGGACAGTAAATGCATTTACTTATATATGCATACGTCTGATAACATTTATCAGTGTATCATGTAACGTTGGTTCGTCTCTGGTATTTTTATTGTATGTCCTGGTTCTTTGACTTAACCATGTACACTGCTCCCATAGGGAATCACTTACCTCTGCAGGGATTTTCTTTGTTGTGTAAACTCGCTTTGTTGATTTGTCAAGTCTTTATCCCTTTATTGGTGGATGAAGACTATATATAAAAGAGGCGTTCCTTTTGAAGTTCACTTCCAAAAGCTCAGTGGAGAAATGGTGTCTACCTTGTCCAAAGTTGATTCTTTTTCCTATTTATGTTGTTTTTTTGTTTTTTTGCAATTTCGAAACTGATAAATCCAAAGAACAGATTTAGTGTAGTTTTTAAGATGAGTTTAGTACCATTCAGTGTGTTTGGTTTTGTGTACAAAGTCTCAAGCGTGAATTTGGGTGAGATTTCTGAACAGAATTATATGTACTCGTGCTTTCGTCTAGCTCTTTTTGTAGTTTTAGATATTCTTGATCTCAAACATTAATTAAATCGATTTTCTTTCTCCTTTTTTGTCATTTAAACTCTTGGGTTTCTCCTGAGTTAGTCATTGTGCGAATTTTTCAGCGCTTGGTGGTGTGGGTTTTAAGTTCGTGAAAGATTTAAATGTCGCAAGTTGTCGGAGAACTTTAATTGGAGATCATAATTTAAACCAGTGTTTCCCAAACCTTTTCTGATCTTTACCCACTTTTCATATATGATCCTCATCCATGACCCCCATCTCCCCACCACACCCCCCAATCCACATCTCGTGACTACAGTGACTGTCTGTAGTCCTACATGTATTTAGGTCCATTATAGAAAAACTGACAATACCTATAATTTTATTTATTCCACCTCATTTTTTTTCTTCTTTTTTTTTTAATACTGAGTTATGAAAACTTGCAATTCTACTTGTTGCCAAATCTCAAATGAACATTAAAATGCCTCCCCATTCCTCAGTGGGCCCTGACTTCCAGTTTGGGAACTACTGATTTAAACCGTTGCAGATTAATGGTTCTCAATTTTAAATGAATAATTAATCCTTTGGTTGCAGCAATATTGATTTGGTGTTTCATTTTTCTGCAAATTCGAATGTCTCTCTTGCTAGTCCAAATTTTAGGAAATTATGACCCAATTTAAGAACAATGTATTCATCAACCGTTTTAATAGTAAAAATTACATATACGTACATTGTATAAATTGCATATATATATTTGATTAACATATGCAATGGAGCAGAATCATGGTTTATATTCTTTTATTTGATAATAAAATATCATTTTCCTCTCTTTTGACGCATACGATAATGGGAGCGACGGTGGGTCCAAAGACATTTAAACCCTACCTGCTTACCAATCCCGATTAAATTAGGCCTCGTTGGTCACTTTACAACACAAGACTATCTACTACACCTGGTATTAGAGAATGGTATTTAATATACCAATTTATCTCCAGCGCTGCTCTTCAATAACATCGACTAAGGCTAGAGAGAAGAGAGGGGTGTTCAAGGCACTAAGGAACCCCGTTCACTCGTGCCACACACGCGACTCGCAGGTAAAAGCAATAAATGCGCAGAACTATTTAATGAAATGGGGTGGAGGGACGTGTTTTGGTGACGAATGTAAAATTGGGTGTTCAAATTGGCATCAATTCAGACTAATATACATTACTGGGGGGCATGAATGTGATTGGGGCCCCCGCTCGTATAATTATTCTATTTTGGAGACGAGGGGATGGTCAGAAGTTAAAGAGCGGATAATACGCCTCTCGAATCAATAAAAATCGTAAACGCAGTAAAATGCAAGGCGGATAAAAGGCGTAAGGATAATAAAACTGCATAAAGCTCGGCGGTAAAAATGGAAGCTCTCAGTGGTAACGACTCGGAGACAATAGACCCCAGTGGGATCACGGCAGCCCCATACCATCGTCCGTTTTTGATCCGTCTGTGAAGAGATGACATGATGAAGTGTGTGATGTCGCATGTTTAATCAACATAGCACGTGTCAAACGCGGCTCAACTAGACTTCTGCATCTTAAAGAAAGCCAAGTCAACATTTGACAAGGAGCATGACCACCGGGAGACAGGCGGGAAAGAGAAGGGCAGGACTAAGTTGCGAGGATCTAAACGGAAAAGGTGTCTCTCTACACGAAGTCCGAATGGCCGACTCGGAGGTCTGTCATGGGCGGCGACAGACCATAGGGGATAGACTCTTGTAGGCCTCTGAGCAAGGGAGCTGCTGAAAACGGAAAATATACTGTAGATATGCCTGGTATGGAACGGGAAAATGCCACCCTCAGCATAAATGCTCGATACAGGAAAAGACCGGAATGCGCCACTTCATAGACGGGGGCCAGGTTGCGGATAGGATCCAGCATACGGAGATGAGGGAGAGGCCGAGTAATACACCTCACTACCATAGTACAACTTTGAATTCACGAAGGAGGTGTATAGCCTCCACAATGTGAGCCTATCGCTTTCCCAAGATGTATGGGAGAGCATCTTCATTAGGTCCATTTTTCAGAGACATCTCCGTCGCAGCTCACGAAGATGAGGACACCAAATAAGTTTGAGATCCAGGATCATCTCCAAGAACCGTATCTTTGTAGCAAATTCCAAGGGGTAAACTTGTAGGAACAAGAGCGGTGGGGGGTAACTTATTGCCCCGCTTCCGGTTAAAGTGCATCACCTTCGTCTTTGAGGTTGAGAAGCGGAATGCTTTATGAAGGGACCAGTGGTGGATGGTATCAATCGCCAACCCGAGGCGGCGGGCTACGCCGCTACGAGGCAAATGATATTTATGAGTAGTAGTGAGCATAGCTGACTTAAAAGCTTTTATAGTAATGATAGAAATTAGGAGTAAGGTATATTCACACTGCCCCTTTTTATAGGTTTTAATCAACTATATTCATAATACATCTAGAAAAGGAATAAAACAATATTAGTAACATGAATACATATGAACAAATATAAAAATTCTTTCACTTCATTGGAAACGAATGACAGGCCGCAGTCTGAATGAATATATGGGGTAGACCAAATAACTCAAAAAGATTTGTAAACAGTTAATAACTACTTTGGATGACATATCGCGGCATGGAAACGCAAACGGAAGTCGGCTAAACTCATCAACAATTGTAAGGAGATAACGCGACGACTGTGAAGAAACTGGAAGTGGCCCTTTAAAAGGAATTGAAAGACTTTGGAAAGGCGCAGTCGTCCGTATCAAAGAAGTATTTTCTGGTTTAAAGAAACTGGGTTTAATTTTAGCACATACCTGACAATCGGAGGTAATATGGCGGATTTCATCGATGGAGTAAGGAAGGTTTTTAACACCAACATAATGTAGCATTCGCTGGACTCCAGAATAAATGAGACTCTCATAAAGCGATTTTAAACTTGTAATATCCGAAGTGGCGTTACAATACGACCGTGATAGTGTATCAGCAACAACATTTTCGTGAGCCGGGCGATGAGGAATATGGAAGTAGTTCCATACGCCAGCGAATGATCTTATCATTCTTGATTTTACCTTTTATATTGGTATCAAACATGAATGGCAGCGCATTTTGATAAGTTGCTATGTTAAAATGTCTCCCCAACCTCCAAAAAGGTTCTCTACCATCGCAGACGCTTTTTTTCAACGAAATGGTGTCTCTTTTCTGATCGGTCCAATGAGCGTGAGAAGAAAGCCAATGGTCATCCGCACTGTGATAAGGTGGCACCGATTACATTAGCTGATGCATCTGTTTCTATGGAAAAGGGGACGTCGTCTTCAATAACTTTCACTGAAGATTTGGCAATTTCATTCTTTAAAGTTTGAAATGCTTGAATGTCCTGAAGAAATAAAAGAGATCTGCAGAAGAAGACTCCATCGCAACAACAGACGATCGTTCATGAAGTGGGAGATGCATAGCTTGTACTACAACCTCATTTATAAAATTCTCGGAAGTAATTGAAGATTCCGTTCAATTGAACAGGAACAGTAGGCAACAGCAAGCCGCTGGTAGCGCAGGTGGAAGCAAGCGTAGTATAAGATAGTGAAACAGGACGTTTGGATTTTGACTTACAAACATTTGCAAAATGCCCAAGCTTTCCACATTTACGACAAATTACATCGCGAGCTGGACAAAGTGTTAGGTCATTCTCCGGATGGTGACGACCACCACAATTGTAGCATGTTCGCTTCATTTATAAAATATTTTTTAAAACAGCTGCTGTAAGTGGAAAGTTAGTTTCTTCACATCCTTCTTCTTTACTAGAAGTCATAGATGTACCAGGAACAGCTGCCACATTAGCAGATACATGACCAGGAGTAACTAAGTATGATTCATATCTCAGTAATGCTTGCTCTAATGCTCGAGCTTGTTGAGTAGCATCGTTAATGTAAGCTTCTGATTCCCACGGAGTCGGGCACGAATATTCGAAGATTTTAACCCTCGTATGAAGGAATCCCTGATATTCTCATCGTGGTAGACTGCAGCAGTAACAACCTGAAAGTTGCAATTCACAGCAAGACAACTGAGATCTTGAAGGTACTGGTCACTCGATTCTTCTGGAAGTTGAATTCGAGTAGAAAGCAAATGTTTGACACGAATTTCACTGGGAGCCTTAATATAAGCAGCTTATAACAATTCGATAGCCTTCGAATAATCAGCACAGACCTCTATTACATCCGCGACGTGAGGCACAATGTACAAGTAGAGTACCTCTAACTTGTCGGGAGAATGATCAGATATTGTAGAAAGGAAGTAGCAGAAATTTCTATACCAAAGCTTCCATAATTTGCCAGCGTAAGGATCCGAAGTAGGTACATCAAACCTCTCTAGTCGTATGACTTTATCCATCATAGTTGATTAAATTGAAATGATAGTTATGAGTAGTGGTGAGCATAGCTGCCTTAGAAGCTTTTATAGTAATGGTAGAAATGAGTAGTAAGGTATATCATTTTTTTCATTTTGTTTATAGAAAGGACTGAGAGGGATCGCTGTGTGTAGTACAGGCGACCAGATAGACATAAAGGAAGGTTGCGGAAATCATTTAAGAAAAGATAGCAAGAGTTGATAGGTCGGTAGCTATACACCGATGCGTGGTGTTAGTGTGACTGCGTTGGTTTCGTGGTTTGGACTGGACGACGGTTGGAGGCAGGTCAGGAGGGCGAGGCTGTCTGCTCAGTCGGAAACGCGTTATTCATGATGCCTTTTGGTTATGCGAAGAACGGTACGGGTGGCGGGTGTTCATGGGCCGTGGAATATCGCGGTGCCCTCGCACACCTTCTTACGTGTAGTGCAGTGTATAATGGGTCTCTGGCGAGTTTCCCGAGTTGTTTTGTGAGTCTGGTGTGAGCGTATGTGTTGAGGGGTGCTAATTTGTTATTGTTGTGTAGTGCGGCCATTCTTGAGCACAACGGAGAGCTACAAGCGCGCTTCAGAGCAAAGTTCTGAATGCGCTGAGCCTTCTGCTTCCACGTGTCACTCGCGGCTACGAGCAACAGTGGGGCGTACGTGAGAATAGGTCTCACGAGTGCTTGAATTATGTTTTGGTGTATATTGAACCTGAAGGTCTTGTCGAAAGTTACCCCGAGGATTTTGGTACATTGAGTGTATTCGAACCTTGTTGGGTTTAGGTGGTTCATGTCTGGTGTGTGTGAGAAGATTTGTAGGTTGTGCATGAAGTGATCTCTAGCGCCGTAGAGTGTCATCTGTGTCTTCTGAGGATTCGTGGCAATCAACCATTTATCCTCGTAATCTGTCTTATCGTCTAGTATTGTTTGTGCGTGGAGCGCGATTTCTTCTGGGCCTCGGCCGCTGACGAGAATGGTCTCGTCATCGGCGTAGGCCACTGTGTATGTGTGACAGCAGTTTTCGGGTTGCGTGGGGTGTCGTTTGTGAACATAATATATAGTGTGGGTGCCAGTACGCTTCCTTGGGGAACGCCTGAGCGTGGTGTAAAGGGTTGTGAGAGGGTATTGTTGTATTTGATGTCGCAACTCCGTTCAGTGAGGTAGTGCGAAAGTAGCCTTCTGGTGCAGAGAGGTAACTCCATATTGTTGGCGAGTTTCCAATGGAGTCTCTCGTGCCACACTTTATCGAAGGCCTTCTCCACGTCCTTGCTGATGGAGAGAGCCTTTTGATGTACCTGGCGGTTTTTTTTTGTATTCTGTCGTGAACGATAGTCACGGCCGCCTGAGTGGACCGGCCTCTCCTAAATCCCTATTGGTTGGGGGAGAACCAGGTACTCTTCCAGGTACTCCCGTAGGCGGCAGTTGACCATTCGTTCGAGTATTTTGCCTAGGTGCTCTAATAGAGCAATAGGCCTGTAGTTGTTAAGGTATTTGGGGTCTTTGTTCGGTTTGTGTAGGAGTATGTTGTGAGAGACTATGAGTATTTTAGGCAAGTCGCCTGAGCCTAGTGAGGCGTTGAATAGGTGTGTAAGTGTGGGGTATATGTTTGCGGGGAGGTTGTGTATAAGTGTGGCTGGTAGCCTGGAGGGGCCGGGGGCGCGTTTTGGTGTTGTTTTAATGTAGTGTTTTGTTTCCTCGACGGTGATTGGAGTGGTTAATGTGGATTTGTAGTCAAGCAGCTCCATTCGTATCAGGGGGGCAGGCCTTAGCTCGTGAGCATAGGCCCGACACCACTCCTGAACTTCCTGGAAGTGCCCCCGCGCGTGTGGTTTGGGTGGGTTGTGTGTGTGGGACCTAAATGCGTCGAGGATGACGTTAGTGTCTGTGAGTGTTTGGTTGTTTACTTGGAAGGTGATGGGTTTGCATGGATCAGTGCCTAACATCCTTTTTACGTGCCGCCAGAAGAAGGAAGGGTCCGTGTATCGGGTATCGTCCGCGATGCGGAAGACCTCTCGCCACTGCCGGTTCCTATCTAGCTGCACGCACTGTAGGATGAGGGCACGTAAGTGATTTATGTTATGTTGTCGTGGGCCTCTAGTGTAGTGATTATTGTTCTGTGTGATGAGTCTGAGTGTGTATGAAGAATGTGAAATGTTTTATGCAAGTGTAATTTTTTTGTGGTGAGTGTAGGTTGCGTGCAGTGGTTATAGTGTTTAAGATTGAGCACCAGTGGTCATCTATCAGGTCTGGATTGGTGTACTCCAGGTCGAGGTTTTGTGGTGTGTTTTCTGTTATGTGTCTCCTGAACTCTTCCCAGTTTGTGTTTTTGTAATCGTAGAGAGGCGGTGTAGGTATGAGTATGGGAGATGTGGATATGATGAGGCATATCGGTATGTGGTCGGATAGTACGTGGGGGACAGGGTGATATGTGTGTGTGGAAGCGTGTGGCGTGGTCGTTGTGGAAGACAACGTCCGGGGACGTGGTACCTCCACGAGGACCGAAGAATGTGGGGAAGGCAGGGCCGATGTGCTCGCAGCGATAGTGCCACAGGGCACCGGCCAGGTACCTTCCCGCGTCATTCGTGTTGTTGGAAAGGAGTGTCAGGTCAAAAGCGTTAAGGTCCCCCGCGAAGAAGATAGGGAGGTTATGGTTGGATAGGGCCCGGAGTTGGGCTTCTATATTTAATTGTAGGCCTGGTGTTCTGTAGTGTGTGGCCACGAGAATGGGGCCGGAGCTTGTCTCTATCTTGCAGACTAGAAAGGAGTCGTCTTGTGTTTTGATGAAGGACTGGTGTATGGAGCGCTTTACTAGAATCGCTGATACTAGGTACCTCGCCTGTGGAGATAGGTAAATGTGGTAGCCTGCGATGCGGAGTCTGTTCTTGGGAGGAAGTAGGCTGGTTGAGTTCAGGAGTATTATGTCGGGTCTTTGTGTGTTGAGAACCCAGTTGGCAACCGTATGGCGAAAACCGTGCCAACTGCGTACGTTTAATTGTGTCACGTTGAGGCGACCTATTGTCATGGGCGGAGTGCGCAGGAGGCAGATTTTTCCCGTACCGTTTCCCTCTCCTTGGTTATTGCCCAGGAGGCGTGAGGAGCCAGTACCTTTACCCGTGTCGGCTGTTGTTTATGGGAGTTGTCAGCGGTGTTGTTGGGTGGGCAGGCCTTGGTGGAGGAAGGAGTGTGTTCTGTGGAAGGAGGTGTCGAGGTAGTAGGCTTGGAAAAGGTGGAGTCTAGGAGGGGGGAGTTAGTAACAGAGGTGGATGGAGTAGAGCTAGGAGATGAGGGGCTAGATATAGTAGGAGAGGTACAGATTATGAGAGGTGGGGTGTCGGGGAAGAAAGGGGGTGGGTCGAAGGACGAGTGGGAACAGCAGGAGGGGGGGGGGCTGTGCTTGTGTGTGCGGGGACGGGGTTGAGGTAGGTTTTTTTGTTTGGCACGGGGTGTTGTGGGCTGAGGGAAGGTGGGGGTTGTGGTGTCAGTGGGAGTGGGGTTGGAGGCTGTGGAAGGGTAGCCGGGGATGACTGGAGGGAGGTTGGTGGCAGTAGAGGGAGGAGTGGAGGTTGCCGAAGGAGGAGTTCTGGAGGTAGGGGGGAGTTTTGATAGAGAGGTGTAAGGAAAGGGAGTTGGGAGAGAGACGGGAGCAGTAGGCGGAGGGGTAGGTGAGGAAGGTGCAGGGAGGGACAGAAGGGCGGGAGGCGGGGGGAGCGTGGTGAAAGTGGGGGCCGGTCGGTCCAGGTGGAGAGGTGTGGGTGCTCACCGGAGTATGGAGGAAGGCGGGTCTTCTATTTGTGTGCTCGTCTATTAGAGCGAACAGCTTCTCAGGAAAGGTGATCTGCTCTATTCCGTGTGAGGCGAATAGTGTGTTGAGTATGTTTGCGTATAGACGGGGGTCGACCCTCGACATGTCTTTTGAAACCGTTAAGAGCAAGGTGGCCAGGTGCATCTTCGGGTTTGTGGTCTCGTTAGTTGTGTGATGTGGAGGGGGGGGGGGTGTCGGTAGTAGTTGGGGTCTCTGAGTGTAAGGTGCTAGGGTGGGTGAGGGTGACGGGTGTGTGGGTGAAATGGAGGTGCTGCTGGGGTTGGGTTTGTCTGGGGTGGGGCAGGGGAAGGTGCAGACCCCGTTGCGCCGGCAGCTGCGGCGAATGTTCTAGTGAGGGGAGGGGGAGGAAGTGTGTGATTGTGTTGACTAATTGTGGGCGCCGTATAACCACAACGGCGTTATGGCGCGCCTTACTTAAGTAAGGACATTTGGGGTTGACGGCGACGTGGTCGCCGCCACAGTTGGAGCAGAAGGATGTGGTGGCTGTGCATGTGGTGTAGTGGTGCCCCACTACACTGCACTTTGACCAGATTAGGTCTGCTTGACATATACGTGTTGCGTGTCCGGTTTTGTAACACCGGTGGCATTGTGTTGGTCTTACGTTGTGTTGTGATTCCATGTTTTGTGGGTGCGTTAGTGTGCCGTAGACCTTGATACCCTGGTCTAGCAGCAGTGTTTTACTGTTTTCGTTGGACAGTGTGATCACTGCCCAGTGTCTTGTACGATTGAAGTACAGGTCTGTGATGACCTCCTCCCCATACTTCTGTCTGAGGTGCGTGCGGAGGTCATCAGTAGTGAAGGCCAACCATAAGGGGCTGGTTTTTATGATTCGTATTTGGTGTCTCTTTAGTATACCGTCAGCTAGTTTGGTTTGTAGGTTTTGGGTGACAAGTGTGTCGGCTGCGTTCTGGTGAAAAGTAAGGGTGTCCTCCTGTGAGCGGAAGATGAGCTTGTGCCTGTATTCGTTTTTAGGATGTTTGTGATGGGGGTGTCATGGGTAGCGGCTAAGCTAAGTAGTGTGTGTTGGTCAATTGGAGTGGAGGTCTTCTCTTTAGTATGTATTAGTGTGAGGTGTGACATGCTGATTGCCATTTTTCTTTTTACTCTCTTTTGGGCGTACCCCCGCCCCGCCGATAACGACCCCATGAACATGACTCGGATGTGGTGAAGGATGATAGGTGAGTATGGACCTGATTGGGCTCCTCAGAAGGTATGAAAACATGGCGGACTTAATGATGACTGAAGCCAGAATCAACTGACTCCAGTCAGTTGAGTTTTGGGTATTTAACAGTTACATCCGACATCTCACAGAGACGGTAGAGTCTCTCTTTGTGGTCTTGGACGGTACCGCAGGGTAGGGTTTTATGCCTCCCTGCGTTGGTAACTGAATCCCAATCCAGGTTGCTCCTTCCTTTGGGTTCCGCAGCGGGCTAAGCCTCAGACCTCCTTTCCCCAAAATTTGAAATTATGCCTCTTCTAAGTAGAACGGCATAGCTGCAACGAAGCTATTATGTGTAGAGTCACGTTTACGGAGCCAAATCACGGCGGTGCAGGGATGGGGGAGGGTTTAGCACGTCATATCAGTATGACGTGCCAGGGAAATAAAGGAATTTTTATTCAAGGGGGTGGGGCGGCTCGAAGATCACTTTAGGTCCAGTGGTATCTGGCTGGCCGTAGGTTACCGTCCACGGTATGGCTTGATGAAAACGGGGTAGTTTTGGAGGTGACTCACCTCGACTTTTCCTCCTTTGCCGGCTAAGACTTCTCTTAGAGCGTTGAATAGGTGATTCTTCCAGGTGATGTATGAGGTATATTCAAACTGCTCCTTTTTATAGGGTTTAATCAACTATATTCATAATAAATCTAGATAAGAAACAAAACAAAATATCGTCAATATTATAATTTATAGATCTCCTAACGAAAAAAAATTAAACAGCTTAGTTATATTTTTCCAAATTACTGTGATTTTCGTAAGCATTTCCTTATATGCATCACTAACTAAGTCATTGTTTCTGTAGATAGCTCAGTGTAGGAAAGGGAGCAAAGAAAAATAAATAAAGAAAAGTAGCCAAACGAGTTTTGAACGCGCTTCCCGCGTCGTGGGACAGCCGTTAGCGAGAGTCCTAAACCACTCGGGAATCCTGAGTCCCCGAAAAAGACTCAATCAAGCAAAGCATTTAAGCCACTCGCCTGAACTTCTCGCACGCTACATTTCTTTCCGTTAACTAGAGGAACTTTAGCACCCTTTTAAAAAGAAACAAAAGACAGAAATATAATATTTTTGGTTGAATAATTATAAAAATCTGTCTAAACGAGTGTAGGTAATAATTACAATGCAATGGCCTCTAAATATTTATAACTCAAATTTATGGAGGATTTAAAAGAGAATTTGTGCTTTGAGAACTGAAATGAGAGATATTGTGGCATTTGGCCACAATTTAAGGGATATTTCCAGACCTCACCATGTCAGTTAATTAAGTATCGAAACGTAGCCTTTAAAAAACTTTAATCTTATGGAAAAAGAATTTATATAATGGTTTTGTTTTATTTCTGTTAAAATTAATATATCTTTAATTAAAATTAAACCATATCAATAAACTAAACTACACAAACCCCCTTTTGAATCTATTAAATGCTATAAGTATGAACATATTTTATCTTATTAATTACGTATGTATAATTAAATAACAAGTGTAAGATTCTATAATAATGTAAAACTGTAAAATAAATTAATGTTAGAATGTACAAATTTAATGTTATTTGGAACTCATATCGAATGTACAAACATTAATTCCTTATGTATCTGTTATTTACAGTAGTGTATGCGTACCACTTACATGAAATGGAAATGGAAAGTACCTCAGGATGAAGAAAAATGCATCTGAAGAGAGATACATCTGAAGACTTCCAAACTTCCCGCCGAATAAAAAAATACTGATTCTAGCACCGAAGATTTCTTTACTCTTAAAGAAATCCTTGATCACTACCTAGCCTGCAATCAAGAGAGAAGATAACTATACCCTTTGGAGTCGGTGCCTGGCGTAAAAGGCACTTCCCGAACAAAAAGAACCATATCTGGCTAGCCAGGAGTGGTACCAAAACTCGGTGACAAATTACCCTTGGTAACCAAACCACTCACAACAGGGAAACAACACCGATACATCCTCTTGAACTTAGATATCAGAATGTGTTACCAACCCTAACCCGGAAATTGTGAGTAGCTTAAAAACTGATAAAGTCTCCTCAATTCGCATTCATACAAATGGCGGAAAACTCCATAGCGTCATAGGCCTTTCCGATATCGAAGACAACCATTACGTGGCAGCCACCAGCAAAGGCCTCACGGAGAGTACCTTCCATACGGAGAATATCTGCCGTATTCTGCTTTTTATGGAAGCCACACTGGTATGGAGTTAGTGGACATGGAATTCCAGAAGCCATTATAGGCGAGGATTTATCATTTTCTCCAATGGGAAGGAGACAAGCCGTCTCCAACCGGTTTCAGAAATGGCAGGACTAACGCGCTTCTCCATGTAGTAGGATAGAATCACTGGATACAAAATCAGTTAAAAATATCAAGTATGATTGATTCCGTACAAGATGGAGATGACCGAGAAAGTCGTATCAGATATTGTCTAGGCCCGGGGACGTGGGAGCGCACCGAGACAGCGATGGGCACATATCGGCTGTAGTAAACAGACAGTTGTAGGGCTCCTTTCCACCAGCTGAGAAACGCAGGGCTTCGCCTTTCCAGTCCAGGCTTGATACGTTTAAACTCCCCATGGGTAGCCCTCAATGCTGCTAATATCGGACGGAGTAGAGTTCGCTGGCGAATGGCTTTAGTTCGATTCCGGTCAATACTGTCCGGAGGGCTTGGGTTCCGACGGAACCGCGCATGAGCCTTTTTATAGGCCGTCACCCCACGAATACAATCAGCATTCCACCATGGGACTGATATTCTACCCCGAGTACGAAGAATTGCGGACTCTGCAGTATCGAGTACTAAATAGGAAAAGTAATGTATAGCCGCATCAATATCTACGAAATCTCCAATTTATTTACTATTGAAGGAAGAATCATGGAACTTTGACTAGTCTGTCCTTGCAAGATTCCATCTGGGCGGATATGAAGGAGGATGGGCAAAGGGTTGTGTTTCAAGACAATGTGGAAGTGGTCGCTGAATGCAGATAATCTAAAACAGACCACTTCAAATAAGAGATGCAGCCGGCGAAGCCAATAGATAGAACCACACAACTAATAGAATCAGTTTGAATGTGGTAGGACGAAACATGACCAGAGTTAAGATGGCTCGTCTGGGGGAATATAAATCGAACAAAGAGTATCAAATCTATCCATAAAATGAACACGGGGTGTGACTGCTTGAATAGTAGTCCGCATAGCTGAAGGCACGCAAAAGTGGTTAGTGCTCACCAGGAGCGAAGCACCGCCATTGGTTGGACGTAAGATGACCAAAAATGGGGTAGGAAGCTAAGATAAAAGATCTAAAAACTGAGTCATTGAAGGAGGCTCATCTGGGGACTATAAATCGAACAAAGAGTATAAAATCTATCCGTTAAATGAACATGGGCTGCGACTGCTTGAAGAGTAGTCCGGTGAGCTAAAAAGGCACGCAAAAGTGGTTAATGCCCATCAGGAGGGAAGCACTACCATTGGCCACCTCTCCAAGGAGGAAGGAGAAGGGGGGGGGGGGGGTAGAGAGTTAAAAACAGTAAAATAATGAAACTTGGGAAAAGGTGGTTCCCAAGTTTGGTTTCCTGCAAGTAAATAACAAAAGGTACTATTTTAGACATTAAAGAGGAGAATTCCTCACATTTGGGAATAATTCCCTGATAGTTCCATTAAAGAATTACTGCCATCACTAAAACTGTTGAGAAACCACGGTTAAAATAGTACGGGGCCGGAAGATCCCTCACAACAGGTGCCGTACGAGATGCGCCAGTCACGGGTGTTATAGAAAGAGCCTCAAAGCGGCGAGGCAACCAGGATTTTGAGGGACAGGGGCTAGTATCCCGAGAGTAAAGTTTATTTCGATAAACCAAAGTCAGTGAGTCGTGAGTTGAGGGAAAAGGGAATAGACTTGGGGCATCGTTTTACCGAGAACGGTAGGACCATAACGCCTTATGGAGGGTGTGCAACTGACGTCTGAAAGGAGGTCGGAAGTCGTAGTTACGGAAGATTTCAAAAGAACTTGGGTAGCGTGAAGGGGAGATAGCGTATGGTCGTGACAGGAGGGAAGGGAAGATAGCGTATGGTCGTGACGGGAGGGAAATGGTATGGATAAAGGAGACTTGAGGCATCGTTACCTTCGAGGAGTGGGGGTACATAACTATGGGCGAAGGATACACAACCTCCGCCAGAAGGGAGATGGAAGTTACACAGTTTTCAAAGGAACAGGGCTAAGGGGAAGAGAGTAACGATTAGGGTTTACCTCAACCGAGGTGGAAACATGAGTTTTATCGATGTTGACTGGACGCCCTTTTGGGCAGTTAACTTCCTAGAGAGAGGGGTAGATTAAGAGTTCACAGTAATGACTAAGTCAGAGCGGAGCGCCTCAGTAGTTTCAATATATGCATGAATGGCCTCCAGAGTCTCTGGATATTGGGCGCGCTCGTCCGGCGTGGGGACAATAAGCGGAGGATAGGAAGGGAGTATACTAGGAGACCAGACTTTGTCGGGGTAGGAGACGAGGGTGATACAACGGAGGGTGGTGGTGCTGTATCCTGGGACGTTGGCGGAACAGATGGAGTAGTGTACGGGATAAGTGGGCGAGCGGGACGAGAGTCTGCTGCAATGCATAGAACATCGGAGAACCTAACCCTGGATGAGATGAATTTCTCTCAGACTAGTCCACAATTATTGTGAACTAGAATTGTAATAATATTGGGGGAGTCTATTCGGCCTAATGTTCTGTTTGTCCAAGTAAATATTTTGGACATACAGGAAAGCAATTATCTGTCCGTATTAATCAGCATAAATACAATGTTAGGAGTTGTAAATAATAGTGCGGGGTTTTTTTGCATATGTCCGAAAATAAGCACTTAATTAACTGTAATTCGGCAAAATTTATTTTCCGCTCAAATGACTCAATTAAAAGAAACCTTGTTGAATTTTCATGTATAAGCCAATTTAATAACTAACATTTCCCCTGGACTTTTTAAAATTGATGTTATGAAAAAAACTCATTCTTAAAGAAATTAGCTTTGACTGATATTCTATGTTTTTCTTTTTTTTTTTGCAATTTTCATTTTTATGGGAACCGAATATTTCAATTTAATCATTGACTTGATTTTGTATTGACATTATTTTATTTCTCTTCCTCTCTCCTTCGTTTCAATTTACTTCTCGTGTCTCTCCTATTCTCCCTCTTTAGACTATTGCTTTATCCGTTAATCGTTTTAACCCTTTTGGCTCTGTTCTTGACTCTTTCTTGCCTCTCGGTTTGACCTTGTTACCTGTTATAGCTAAATCTTAATGTGAATATACCCATCTCTCTCCTACTTCCTCATTGGTGATTTCTTGTCTTAGAGGCGGTCCTTTATTTTTTACTAGCTTGTATATACCCTTATTATATTATTTTATCTTGTAGTTCTCCTCGAGAATGAACTAAATAAAGTTCGAAAGTACTTGGAACCTGTCGGATATATATATATATATATATATATATATATATATATATATATATATATATATATATATATATATATATATATATAATTTAAAGGATGAACGAAAGGACGTATAAAGGGAAATTAATTTCATTTTCTTGATACAACGTTTCGGGTGAAATTTTCACCCATCTTCGGGTACTTAAAATACAATTCGTGGAAAACAATTTAAGTTAGAGTCAAACAGATAATCAATTGTATTTCCTGTACCCGAAGATGGGTGAAAAGTTCACCCGAAACGTTGTATCAAGAAAATGAAATTAATTTCCCTTTATACGTCCTTTCGTTCATCCTTCAAATTAAATCGAAGCTCCATAGGAGAAGCCCTAACCAATATATATATATATATATATATATATATATATATATATATATATATATATATATATATATATATATATATATATATATAAATATACAGAGGATGCCCAAGGTAGCCTCTGTATTTGGTGCTGAATTTTCAGCTATTTCTCACGCATTTCGACTCACTTTAACTTTGCCTTTTAGCGATTTTATCGTTTTTAGTAAATCTAGAACTGTTTTAGTTTGTCTGCTCTTTTAACTCTCCCCACCCTTTGGTGCGGGAGATTCGATGGTGATTAGTTGGACTCCTGGTATTATGCGGACCTATGGGTGAGCGGGCGGATGGAAACCCCTACAGCTCCGTGTTCCTATCAACTCTGCAGTATAGGTATTTCTTCCCAGTCCTTCGGGAGCACCTGTAGGGTCTTTCTTAGGGAATTGGGATAGCTGTAGCAATTTCAAATTGTGGAGTATACAGAAATCCTCTCGCTCTTGGCCATCAAGATATCAGAAGTCCCGGCCGATCCTTCGAGGTAGCTCTTTGCCGCCTTAGAATCGACCATTCACGGCTGACACGCAGCCACAGTTTCAGGCGGGAACCTGACGTACCCTTCCTTTGGTGGTGTAACTTCAGTATTCTAGTATTCCACTTGATCTGGATTGACCAGCTATTGCGGCCCCTCACAATTCTTATTTGCCATTTTTTTCTGTGCCGCGCTTCTCCGTCTACGCTGCTTTAGCTGAGGATTCCTTCCGTGTTGAGCGGTTGGTTATAGGCCCATCTTTCTTGGAAACTAGAGGTAATGGAGATGCCCAGGAAGATCGTGATTTCCGAATTGTGCCTTCCTTCTCCATTCTGGAGAACTACTCTTTTGCGTCTGAGTTTGGCCGGAGCCAAGCAACGCGAATGGGCGTAGACAAAGGTGTCTGGTGTGTGTATATAATGTTGAGTAGAGTGCTTCACCGGGTGTCCACACAACTAGGGTGAGTATAGGTCTGGGGAGGATGCTAGTAATGCAGTGTATTGACTGATGAAGGGCTGAAAGGAGGCCTGTGGAACTTTGCAAGTCCACTCATTGAACAGGCGCAGTAAGAGTGAACCGCGGAGCACGAGAGGAAGGAGTACCGTGAATAATGATCCCGGGCACTCTATCCGTGAGAGCACGCCCTTTTAAATCAAGGATAAGCAAGAAGTGTTCCAGGAGGTCGGCCCACAAGAGAAGGTGATCGATGCCAGCAACTAAGAATAGCCACGGGAAAGACCATCCAGGATAAATAGAGATCGAATGAAGCTTCTTAGAATAGACCAGAAAAGGCTGATCCGTGATATTTTGGAGCGAGGAAACCATCGGAGGTCGACGTCTGTCCTGAGGCGAAGCCGAAATAATGGAGACGCTATAGCCGCTGTCAACGAGGAAGTTTAGTCCCGGATGAAAAGGCGGGAGTTCGAGCCCTGCATCGCTCTCACGCCGAGTGCGTGGGTAAGTGGAGAGCCCCGGGAGTAGGTGGGACGGCTGGAAGGCGCCGAGGACTGGGTGTGGAGAGAGGAATGACAACTATGATGGTGAGGTTACGTTTTGTATTTCAGAGTGAAATAAGGTTGTCATTTCCCTCGGATGTGCCGCGTGACTGGTGAAGTTAGGGTATGCAAATTTCCGTATGGGACACAGTGGTGAGACTGGTATCTTCCGAAGGGTTTGAGTCTTCAGCAGGATGCTTTCGGGTGTCTTCCGGCAACGAAATATGGATGAACGAAAGGTACCCCTTGGAGGAAGCAGGAGATAGTCATTGGTTTCCATCTTCATGTTCAAGCTCCAGTGGATGGTTTCATGTGTATCTTGTTCACTGTTGTTTTAGTTGGCGAGTTTCCTTAAATTGTTTTCCAGAATTTCTTGACGTTCCTCGTGTCCTTTCGGTCCAGATTTTAATCTACACGAGTGGTAATAGACCTCCATGCCCTCGCAAACTTCGAGAAAGAGGTGAACGGGGACGTCAATACCGATATTCTGGCGACTTAAAGCCACTCCTGGATGGAGTTTGTTGTTAGATGACAATAGTCATTCGCCGAGATTCTGCCTAAAAACATTGGTTTGCTTGACCATAAAATATAGGAGTATAGGTTGGTAAGAAAAGTGGTGAGGTAAAGCTAAGTGAAAATGTGCGGAAATTACATAGCTTTAGCATTCTAATGAGGTGACTACTTGGTGCACTCTGGACCTAGAGAACGTGTAAAACTGCAGGACCTGCATAATCATAAAAATTAACGCATATCTCATTGCAGGTGTGGAGTGAAAAGGGTACGTCAACCATCAGATGTCAGCTACAGCATAGTTGTGATACTACACCCCCTGTGCAGACACATACCGATATATGTTCCAATGCCATAACCAGTTAAAAGTTCTTTATAATTATTTGGGGGTGGGGGTAGAAGTGATCTTAATTGAAAACAAGGTCTGCTGACCAAAATGTCACGTGCTCTCACTCATTCTTATTTATGACCTTACGACCTTCAAAACTTTCAATAATTCAAATATTATCCTTAGGAGGCCTTAGGAATTATATCATTCGAAAGGGAATGTAAAACAACATAAGGGTTTCAAATTTCGTTAAAATCGGCCGAATAGTTATGATGTTATTGCCAAAACAAAATTATTCATGGGCTAACTTGGGAGGACTTGGGCAATTATACTCGTATCACTCAAAAGAGAATGTAAAACAACGTAAGGGTTTCAAATTTCGTTAGAATTGTCCCAATAGTTACAATGTTATTACCAAAAAAGAATAAAAACGGGAACCGACGTAGTGAGAGGTAGAGTCGCCTGCGACTAATAACACCCATGCATTGTGCCGATTCAGTACCCCCATTCCCCCCCCCCCCTCCGCCATTTTAACAATGACGTGAATTAATGAGATTAAAACAAATGCTGCCGATATTTTGATAGGACCCCCATTAATTGGTCAATTCATTTTCGTGATATCAAAATTCACTTTCTCAGAAATCGACTGATTACTTCGCTTCTGTCAAGAGGATATGCGCCGTCAGATTTGCCCTGAATAGAAGAAACCAACCGGTGGGCTGCACTCGGTCATCCTCCTGCGATTTTAATGGCCAACTCTAAAGTTGATTGTCCGTGTGTAGGCTCACGTAGTGGAGCAGGAAATGCATTCGTAACAGTTGGATTATTTTTTCCAACACACGATTTTTATATCGATATAGAAATTTCAGTGATTTTCAAAAAATGTTACATAATTTATTTGGCTTATTTGATTTATATTTATTTTACTTTTACGGTAACTAAAGTATTTTTTTAGTTGGCATTCATAACTGATTTTGGTATCCCATTGAGGAATTATACCGTATTAAATCATATTTCCTTCCTGCATTCGTTACTGCTTTATGTGGGAGTTTGGCAGGTTAGGAAGAGCTGTGGGTTGTCCCGTTCCTGAGCGCGTGCCCAAAGTAGTCTCCTCTGTAAACTATTCAGGTTAATTATCATTTTTAATTTCACCCCTTTCTTTAGGGACCTCTCCTCAAACTTTCTGGTGAGGATACCCTCGTTGGTTTTTGGTGTTTAGTTTTAAGCAAATATAGCGCTTTGGTTCAGTTCCCAAATAGCCATAATTTAATCTAGTCACTCATTTTTACACCCCAACAAGTAATAAGCAGAAAACGAAGAACAAATGCACTTCCATAACAAAGACAGTCTTGTTCAGCGGAGGAGAACTACCGGGAGGAGAGTGAGGTGAAGGGTAAAGGCAGGAGAAAAGAATGACAAGAAGTGAAGAATAAGAAGATAGGGAGTTGGAAGGAAAGGAATTTGGGGAGAATCGAACACCTGACTCCCATCGCTGAGATCAAATGGGGCAGACGACTTACCCTGGAAACGTAACTTTGAAAGCTATGTTCGAACCGAGCCAACAACACCCTTGGCCAAAATTATGAAGCACCCTATGGAATCATTCATATCCTGTAATTAGACTTAGTCACCGCCCGTTTTGCTTTAATTACAGCCATAATTCTTCGTTGAAAGGATTTCACTAAATTTTCACATTTCTAACGCCATCTTCCCCCACTCAGCTTGTAATTTTTGATACAGTTCTGTTTTATTGGTACTTAAGGTACTTCTTATCGCTTTTCCAATCACTCTTCACAAATGTTATATTGGATTTAAGTCTGGGCTCTCTGGTGGACACTCCATAGGGGTGATATCCATTTCTCCAAACCAATTATTGGTTGATGTGGTTGGATGAATGGCATGCGGCATTATCCTGTTAAATATAACTTCATTTCTCGGTATTGGGTGCAATTTATGGAGAGATGGCTCTAAAACATGTAACAACATGGTGTTACAAGTTGTGGAGGTCGTTCTCCCCAGGCCTTGATGAAGGTTTGCAGCCCCATACCATGATAGAACCACATTCATACTTCAAAGTTGGTACCACACAAGCAGGGTGAAAAGCTTCTCCAACTCTTCATCTCACAAAGGTGGCTACAGAAATGCTGAAAATCAGCAAAATTGTTACAAGTTAATTTTTAAATAACTTTATTCCAAGACATATTTAAATGTAATTACAGTAATTCCATGTATAACAACAATACTATATTCTTTTTTTACATACTCGATAATTACTTTTATCTGACCAGATAATTTTAGACTATTGTCCATGTGTCCCTATGAGCTCAGATATCATTGGCGTCTTTCTCGCCATGCATCATTTTAGCCCTTGATCTTTAAGTTTCCTTCTAAACTGTTATGGGTAACATTTTTGAAATTAAAACTGCATAGAACTCCCATAAAATTCAGATGTTTTTCTGCGATTCTATAGTAAGGCCCGAATGGTATATCCGTCTTCTCTAGGTGTTGCATTACGTTTTCTGCCACTTCTCTTAATTGATACAAAGCTATTGGTCTCTTGATATCATTTTATAGTGTTTTGGACAACATATCTTGAAAATCTTATTTTTTTAGCAATGTCAACTTGTGATGATAACCCCTGGTTATGGAGAAGTTGGATTTGTGCTCTTTGTGCTTCTGTGCGTTCTTTAGTTTTAGTCATATTACCTATTTAGAACGATATTGAGTGCACAATAGTCATAAATTTAAGCTGAAACTTAAAAAAATATTGGTTAAATTCTGATTTTATAAAACATACCATATAGTAAAATACTAAATAATTCAAACATATTAGTAAAATACACATTACTATCTGTCGTAGAATGGACTCTCGACGATATACCATATATAACTATTCGTTGAGGGAACTTCTATTAATTATCTTTAGAGTGCGTGGATGTCTAGGCTGGCCGATATTATGTATCTTCGATATGCTTAAGAAGTGGAACTGAGCTCAAGGATAATAATATTGCTATCATTAATAAAATAGTTTTATTAATAATAACTATCAACAACACACAAAACGGAAAATATTGACATAAACAGAGAATGGAAAGGGTCGTGGGGAATCGAGCTAATCCGAGGATTAAAAGATTTAAAAGGTAAAACAAATATAAAGTTAGAGGGAGGGGATGGTTCGCTAAACCATTTAAAGCACAGGGTAGAGTTGACAAAAGGGTTAAATACTCAAAGGTAAAGTTCGGCTTACGTAATTATACTTGTTGTGCAGAGGAAGGCGACGTGAAGGAATTTTCGGTCCGCTGGCGAGTTCCAGCCGAAGGGGGGGGGGAATTAAATTATCCTGACGTGGCGTCTTGGGAATGAGAACCGTTTCTTGAGGAACGGCTTGAAGAACAATGGCTGTTCTACGTTGTTCTCTTCTGAACACAGGGGAGGGGGGGAGAACCGTCTCTTGTCTACGGGCTCGAGAACAATGGCTGTTCTAATGTTGTTCTCTTCTGAACAACAAGGGGGAAGGGTGAGAACCGTTTCTCTTGGCGAACGGGCTCAAACGAACAATGGCTGTTCTACGTTATTCTCTTCTGAACAACAGGGGGGGGGGGGGTGAGAACCGTTTCTTGTCTACGGGCTCGAAAGAACAATGGCTGTTCTAACGTTGTTCTCTTTCTGAACAACAGGGAAAGCCTTGTGGACGTGGCGTCACGAAGGCTTGAACCTTGGCACTCAAGGGATATTGTCCTTCTTGTGGACAAGTGATGGTGAATCTCGAGGTCGAGGTCCCTTGGCGCACAAGGTGAGAGTGGGTCATAATGATGTTTCGCGACGAAAATCTGGATCTCCAATCTGAATCTTAGTGGTTAAGTTTCCATATAAATAGCCGGGACATCTCCTTGGCGTGGGGGACAATGGAGTGGGAGCTTCGAGGGAATGCACAGTCGAGCCTGGGTACAATGCCTTATCTGCCCATAAGCCTAACTCAATCTGGCGAGGTCGGTGCATGGGGCGAACGGGGGAAGATAAACCTCCTTGTTTAAACATTGACTCAGGTGGCTGCGATACGGCGCCCAGCTTCGAAGCGAAGATGCACGTGGGAAACATCGTGGTTTTAAATAACATGTGATAGTGGTTGAAATTAACGCGGCCTCAACCTGTTCTATCACACTATCATACATATTTAAGAATAATATGATAAATTCTAGAAAGTGTGATTAAATATATAAATCTATGAGGGCTGTTTTATACTTTTGGTCAAGGGTGTATAATAGTCACTCGCTTTTTTCGTCTCACCAACCGCTATAGTAGTTTCCTATTCTAGAACGAAGTTTTCTTTCACTATTTGTAACGCTCCATCCACCCAAAGTCACCAGTTAAATGCAGTAAGTGCTTGAAAGAGCACACAACAAAAGCATGTACCTAATTAACCAGACATGCAGAAGCGAGAGGATGCAAGATCTCCATAGATCAGTGAGGATATCATCTATCAATACAGTGCTGCAAGAATGTGCAAAGAAAATGCAAGAGAAAATATTGTTAATAGTTAGGACTAGAAAGCAGAAAAGAAGAGCGGGCGAAGAACTAAGATATTCTTAAAATCAAGACGAAAAATACCAAACTCGACAAAAAAAACCCGAAATGTAAAGAAAAGCGAACAAGACAAATGAATAACCAATAATGACATCTACTAATGAATGCGGCGAATCACCAAAGATGTGTGAAAACGACAAATGAGAGAAATAAAAGAAGAAAACAAACGGGTAATATATATACAACAAACAATGAATATGCAAGTATGAAAAACAAACGAAGATACAGACGTATGAAATAAAATACGAACAAGTATACAGTCAGACATATGTACGGACACATATACGAACTATAAAGAGCTCGATAGAAACCAAACAAAGAATACGTTAAAACACGAACACAATCAACTTCAACAGCACACAAAAAACAAAAATCAAAGGCCTATAAGAAAACAAAACAAAAATACAACACATATATACGCATGAACAGCCAAAGCAAGTGATTAGCCTGGCGGATACAGGGGTTGGGGCAATGGGTCTGGTCCCCATCCAAAAATATGAACTGGAAATGCGGAGAAGCATTTCCACGGCGTGTTCATGAAAATGAGAACTTTTGTCGAGGCTGACTCATCACATGACACCATCGTTGTGCCACTACTCTGTGGACAACAGACCAAGCGATCAAAGGTTCTATAAGAGAATGCTGAAGATTATTACCGCCGGGCAGTGTACATTCCATATGTGGACCACGTCTTGGCTGAGTTGAAAAGTCGGTTTGGTGAGGACACAGTGCCTAGTGCATACACTCCAACTCAAACAACTCCTCGGGGCCCCGAAACGGATGTTGCCGATGTGCTTCAAGCGGCGAAGCTCTAAGAGATCGACATTGAGTCACTGGCACTCGTGAAGGCGGAAGCAGAGCGCTGGGGGTTATTCGTTCCGGCGTTTGAAACGAGCAAAGACACCCACACACACGCCGCACTAGCATGTTCCCAAATCTCGCCATTCTCTCGAAGAACCTGTAGACTCTTCTAGTCTCTAACGCGAAAGCCGAGAGGTCTTTCTCAACAGTGAAAAGGTCGAAAACATATCCGAGGGGTACTATTGGCCAAGAGCGCCTGAACGGACTTGCACTCCTTTGTGTCCAAAATGACATTCCCATCTCAGTCGAGAAAATGATAGGCAAATTCGGTGAGAAAAAAACGCCGACTCCTCATTGCTTAGTAGGCACCTGTCGAATGTTCTCGAGTTATGCATGTATTTCTACCTTCATCTGTGTTTAATTTTGTATAACTATTTTTTGTAAAGGGTTGCCATTTATGTATGACCTGTATCATGATCTTATATGTCTGTACTATTGCAGCCGTTGTTTATATGTTGAGGTAAACTTTTCTTCTTCGAATGTACGGTATTTTGATGAATTGTCCGGTTCAGATCTACCTATTTACTTGTCAGATGTTCAGTTTGAATTGTTTCTTGTTTTTGCTTGTCTGTTAAATATTACCGATTGCACAATTCATTTGTCACATATCCGTTGGTTTCACGAGAACGGCGCATTTTCACTGTTGGTTTTCACTGTTCTAAGGGTGCCGTCAACTTATGAAATTGTAACATCAGACCCCCCACAATTTTTTTTAAGATTCGCGCCTGCTTGCACCCCTACAAATTATTCACTTTTAGCTATCCACGCATTTTTTCCCCTTTACGCCACATTACCCCTTACACAAATCGAATCGTATCGTGAATTAAACGACCGAATCTGACGTCCTATTAATATGGATTCTACTATTTTTCTTTTACGGAAACCTTTACAATTATATATGATTTGTGCCTTTGAATAGTCATTTTAGTGGTTGGAATTGCTAATATGATTAAAAATACTGGATGTGGTACTGCCTCGTCTGTAATCACCTTTATGTTCATTAATTCGTTTTGTTAAGTTTCTTTCGGTCTCTCCTATGTAAAATGAGGGACAGTTTGTAGAGCCACACGGGATTAAATATACACCTGCTTTATTTGGCTGATCCACGGGCTTGGTCGAAGGAAAAGATTTAGGGATAGGAAAAGGGTATTTAATTATGGTTAGGCCTGGAGAAATAACTTTGTTCACTCCATGGTGGGCTAGTCTTTATTCATAAATTATTTTTATTAATCATTTTAATAGTTTCTAACTTTTAATAGGCAAATCACTTTTTAACCATTTATATCCAGTAAATAATCATACTTTTTATTTAATACTGTTTTCAATCTATGACCACCAATTAGCCTTATTCGACAAATAGGTTAAAATCTCATTTTGTAGAGGGGTGGGACTGAAATATCTGATCATGTTGGCTTTGTATAGAAATACATACAGACACACTAATCACAAAAAAAACATTCACAATGACACAAACACTTTTATATTTTTTACTTTATATGCCTAAGTCAACTCCACAACACAAACATAAGTAAAAACCATGGATGTCCATTCATACAAATATCCCATTCACTACTACCCAACATGTACATATACAGTAACACATCTACTGGGCTTCCAGGGTGGTAACCCCTGCAGGCAGTGGCCTAAATGTAGCTTTATGTCCAATAAGACAGAAGGCTGTAGAAGCATAATGGTGCTCCTCATGCTGTGTGGTGACACAGGGGCTTTGGTCAACCCCGGTCCACGTGCCCCCAAGTAACCGTGCCGGCTCGGCAAGCGTGCGGTCAGGTGGGGGTAGCGGACCATCCAGTGCGATCGCTGCTCTGGGGTTTTCATACACGATGGCTGGTATCATGTCAGCTGTATTGGGGGCTTCACAGTGGCGCACGATGGATTAGTTGACCGATGCCTCTCATGGATCTGCTGGGATTGTGGAGCGCCCAACTTTAGCTCCTCCATTCTTCATTTCCCCCATTCATAATTACAATAGATTCAGTTCCCTTGATCTTGACCTATCCCGCCTACCACCAGAACCCCTCAATCAAATCTCACCATCATTATATAGAAGGACAGCTAGGCAAGACATTTTAAACAATTCCCCCCTACCCATAACCGACAAGGAGACAGGACAGCCTTGGACCGTTTGACACCCCCCAGTTCCTCCACACACTCAACCCACTCCACACTCATTTATGCTTATAATAATACATTACAGTCATTATCAATATCACCATTCACAAAATCAGATCATACCTCATCTGTCATCCATCCCAACACCACCCATAATGACTCTCTTGCGATAAAAGAGTCATCTAACCTCCGCTTAATCACCATCAACTTCCGTAGCATTACTAACAAAAGAGCCGCATTTCATCATACCCTTGAGACCTATGACCCGGACATTGTTATAGGAACAGAGACTTGGCTCACACCAGACATTCAGGACTGTGAAGTCTTCCCAACAGACAGCCCCTATAGCATGACATTATACAGTAAAGACCGACAGAACAATAACCACGGCGGAGTCCTGATAGCAACGAAGGAGGGACTAGTTGTGACCCGGCCAGCCAACTTAACGTAAATTCAGAATTAGTTTGGACATAAATACAGATACAGGGCTGCAGGTCCCTTTTTGTAGGTACTTTTTAACGTCCCCCTAGTTCGAATATAGAATACCTGCATACCCTAGACGAATCTCTTTCCAAAATTGACCCTCCAAAAACATATGGTTAGCTGGTGACTTAACCTCCCAAACATTAACTGGACGGCGCAAGACATAATGGACAACATAATTCATGAAAGCGACATGATACTACCAGACACTGATAGGAAAACTTTACATGAAAACTTTATTGGCATAATCAACAAACACACACTCAAACAGTACTCGAACCAACACGAACACAAGTTAGTGTTTGGAGAAACAACCCAAACATCCGACATAGTGTCACATCCAACATAATAGACCTGTTCCTCACAAACAACATTTCATTAATTACACGAGTACTACCTGGTCTCAGTGACCATGAAATGGTACTCATTGACGCGAACATTAAGCCACAGATAAAGAAAAAAAAACCCAGGAACATCTATTTGTGCAGCAGAACTGACATGAAAGCCATTACCCGTGACTTAGCCGACTTTAAAGACACTTTCCTCGACAGAGACCCTATGGCCAATTCCGCGGAAGCGAATTAGACCAGACTACAAGACTTCTTAAATTACACAATGGACAAGCACATACCCAAGAAAACCACACGGAACCGGTCACAACCATGGTTCAATAGACAATTAAAGAAACTACACAGAAACAAGGTAAAAACATACAAGAGGGAAAAACGGTTTAGCGATACACAACACTGGGAACACTACATAAACATACAGAAAACATTCCCAAAAGAAATAAAACAAGCGGAAACTAACTACACAGCCACCTTCGTAATAGACAACAAACAAAACTCCAAAGAATTGTATAGCTTCTTTAAAGCACGTAAACAAGACTCTACAGGTATAACATTACTACATAACAATTCCTTGGTTACATGCCCACAAGACAAAGCTACTGCACTCAACACACAATTCCAAACCGTATTTATCAATGAACAAGCAGACTTACCGGACATGCCACAATCACCATACGCAGCCATACCTCCCCTTGTTATACACACCCAAGGAATTGAGAAACTATTATTTGAGGTAGACATTAACAAAGCGACTGGACCTGACAATATAACCTGCAGGGTACTTAAGGTTGGTGGTAGCGTATTGGCCCCTGTCCTGCAGGTTATATTTTAACAGACACTATTAACTGGAGAACTCCCCCATGACTGGCTCTTGGCAAACGTGACTCCTATTTTTAAATCCGGCGACAGAACCTTCCCCGTGAATTATAGACCTGTTTCGCTTACCTCAATCCCCTGCAAAATTCTTGAGCATATAATTCACAGACATATCATGGACCATTTTGATAGGCTAAACATACTGACTAACGTCCAGCACGGCTTTAGGCCCAAACGGTCGTGCGAGACTCAACTACTGGAAACGACCCATGACATTTCCCAATCTCTGAACGAGCCCAAAATTAGACAAATGGACGCCATAGTTTTAGACTTTGCCAAAGCCTTCGAGGACCAATTTTTGGCTTAATTAAGACGTTTTTGACTACTAGAGAGCAACGTGTTGTGTTCGATGGTAGTCAATCCTATTCTGTTTCTGTGAGTTCTGGGGCCATTACTATTCCTTTCTTATATTAATGATCTTCCAATATCGCTTACTTCTGTGGATAGCTTGGAGTAGGAAAGGGGCGAGAAGGAAAAATAAATAAAGAAAAGTAGCGAAACGAGTTTCGAACGTGCTTCTCGCGTCGCGGGACAACCGCCAGCGACAGCCCTAAACCACTCGGCCATCTTGAGTCCCCAAAAGACTCATTCAAGCAAAGCATTTAAGCACGCTACACTTCTACCACTGGACTATTTGCAGACAATAGTTTAGTTTATAGACCAATTAGAAAGAGGAATGACTGTCTTCGGCTCCAAGACGATTTAACTGCACTTGAAGACTGGGAAGCCAAGTGGCAGATGACTTTTAGACCAGACAAATGTCATCAGATCCGTTTCACCCGTACTAACAAACTCATTCTATTTAATTACAAACTCCATAAGACCCCCTCGAAACCGTATCATCCCACAAATATTTGGGCATCCACCTCTCAGCAGACGTGAAGTGGAACACGTACCTGAGTAGTATCTGGGCCGAGGCACGCAGGGCCTTGGGGTTCCTGCGCAGAAACCTCCGTGGGTGTAACGCAGATATCAAAATTCTCGCATATAGGACACTCGTTCAGCCACACTTGGAATACTGTGATACCGTCTTGGATCCACACACTTACAATAACATTAATAAATTAGAGGCCATACAAAACAAAGCCACAAGATGGATCAGACGTGATTACAGACACACTATATCAGTCACTTTGCTCAAACAAGACATTAAACTGGATCTACTAGCAACAAGAAGACAAATACACAGAAAACAGATGTTATACAAAATCACAAACAATTTAGTTGGCATAGACAAGGACAGATACTTTCACCCTACAAATATACGTACCACCAGAGGCAGCCACAAACTAAAATACCACACATACCAAACAAGTACTGATATTTCCAGGTGTTCATTCTTCCATCCCCCCCAGCATCCAAGATTGGAATCATCTCTCATCTTATATAGTTAATAGCCCCACTCTTGACACATTTAGGAATAGGATCACAAATCATTAGTCCTAATCTATTATCCTTTCGCCCGCACAACCCCCGCATAATATGCCGCCAATGAGCGGCCCTCTGCGGGTCCCACTAATCAAGATCAAGACATTACTAAATTTGTTTTTATCTTTGGGACGGTAATGAGTAGATTTTGTTTTAGATAAACTTTCATTGATCACGTGGAGGAGATAATCTCATTCTCAGTATACGACTGAAGAGGGTATGATAAACTACATACCACAACTAGTCTCGTAAATTAAACTTTTGGCTTCTATACAGTGGTTTCACTGTCATATATATATATATATATATATATATATATATATATATGAATGCAATGTTCCGCAGGAAAAAATGAAAAGGTGTTTCCAAGTACTTTCGAACTTTATTAAGTTCCTTATAAAGGATAACTACAAGAAGTGATATTATATTAGAGGTATATATCCGAAAGAAAAGTATGAATGTGCTTTTATAAGCCAATATGATAATTTTAACCTTTCCCCTGGCTTATATAAAATAGATGCTATAATTAAAAGACTAATACTTAAAGAAATTAGTTCTGACTTTTGTTCTTAGTTTTTTATATACAATCTTTAGTTATGTGGCCCCATTTTTTTTTTTTTTTTACTTTTTTTAAATTGTCACTGCTCTGTTATGTACATTGTATTTTCCCCACTTTTCCCTCCTCGTGTCTTATAATCTCCCTCGTTAGACTATCTCCATGTTTTTTAATCTGTTACCCTTTCCGTCTTCTCAGTTTGACCTTACTACCTGATTCTTGTAATTCTTAATGTGAATCTTTACCTTTTCCCTTCCGTCTTCCTCATTGGTGATTTCTTGTTTTTGAGGCGGTCTTTCATACTGTTCTTTCGTATATATACCTCTAATATAATATTACTTCTTGATAAGGATCTTAATAAAGTTCGAAAGTACTTGGAAACACCATTTCTTTTTCCTGCGATACATTCCATTCATTTGCTACCCTCACGTGATACTTTGTGAATTTTTCATATATATATATATATATATATATATATATATATATATATATATATATATATATATATATATATATATATATATATTTAAAAACAAATGTTTTTGAATGTAGACAATGATTTTTTCTTAGGCTAGGGGGTTAGGCTATTGCAACACATCATATTGTATTATATATAATTTTTAACTTAATTTAGAAATGGGGGCCATACCTCCCCACTTAATTGTGAGGGGTTGCACCCCATCCCTTCTCAAATTTAAAAGAAAAACTCGTAAATATTCCTAATTCGAAAAAGCCTATCCTTAGTTTCGAATTCAAAGGTGCGATTGCCCAATCTCGTTAGGCCTCTATTTGTATATAGCGTGTTACGTAACCAATTTGGGCCCATAAATTTAAAGTGCTTTACAAAAATAAAAAACTAAACTATATAAACCCCTGCGTGACCGATTCTTTGGAGGCGAAGACTTTACAAAAAAAAAACCTAGATTCTTTCAATTCGAAGATGGCGGCCAATCTATTTTTCGCAATAACATAATAATTAAAGATTTGTCCACATTAAGTACCGAAACTGCTGAAACTATATAGCATTTGCGTATTAAAAAAAAAATAGAGATATTTATAACAAAGCGCCCACGAAATTCGAGGGCGGGTATAAACCGAAAAATAACCATATTCTATAAACAAATGTTTTTTTAATATAGACAATGTTTTTTCTTGGGCAAATTACAAAAAAAACCCCCTGTTTTTGTTGTTTTGTTTATTATTAGGCTATTGCAATCGCGTCATATTGTATTATATATCATTTTTAAGATAATTTCGAAATCACACCCCTTAATTGTGGGGATTGCACCCCCCCCCCGCAATTTTTAAATAAATTCGTAATATTCCTAATTCGAAAACCTAACATTAGATTCTAATTCAAAAGGCAATTGCTAAATGTCGTTAGGTCTCTAGTTTTTCTACCACGTTGCTTGACTTGAGACATATAACCCCTCCCAATATGGCGGTCACTATTTTTCGTCATAACATCATTATTAGAAATTTGCCCAAATTAAGTAGCGAAAGTGCTTATAGAGTATATCTATGATAATACTCTATAGATATATTTATAATAAAGCGCCCACAAAATTTGAGGGTAGGCATAATCCCCAAATTAACCAATAATTCATAGTAATTTCATACTGTACAATCTTCCCTTGTATGGTTGACCATTGTATCATTTATAGATTACATTTTTTATGGTTTTCAACGGTCATGTTATATTATTCAAAAGTTTGTGTATATTAATTAATCTTTGCTTTATAGCGAGTTTTTTTAAATGTTTAAACACCGACTTGTTTTAAGTACCAATAAAAAATATGCTCATTTCATCTACCACTTACATTTTTATTCCTGGGTGGCTGTGTAGGTAGAATGCCCATGCGCTGCTTGCCCGGGTCCTATAATGCTGATAAGACATCCCGGCATATGACTCCTATTAAAGAGAGCAAAACGGGTAAGATATAAAAAAAAAGGGAGAAGAAACAGAAAGAGGGAAGGATAGTGAACAAATCTAAAGTAAAAAGATCTGCAATAAAACCTATTGTTTACGCCACAAACTGAAAAAGCGAAAGCGCATTTCCGCAATTTCTCAAAACAAGAAGTACAGAGCGCATGCGCTAAAACATTATGGGCTATAACGCCCTCTTGCGGGATAAATAAATAACTTTGGACTGACTCTAATGGTAAATGATTTTCACCCAAGATTAAAAGTTCTGATCCATCCCCCCATCCCTAATTTAAAGCAAAAAAAAAAAATCAACGGGTGCATCACGTGACCACAGACATCTTGTAAGAAGAGAAGTGTAAAGACTGGTGATATTAGGAGAAGTGAAAATATGGGGAAGATAAGTCGTAGATCATTGGGGCATGTAGAAAGGCATTGGGGTCTGTAGGAGGGCGTCAAGGCTGGGAGGGAACACAATCCTCCAGATGTCAGTTGCAGAATGGTTTCTATGCTATACCTGACACCCTCTTGCTGAAGATAATAATTAAAAAGAAAGAGCAAAAAAAAGTGGAAAGTGTATTGCAGAAACCAGATATCTACGGCCTATAAAATAGATGAAAAAAAACATTAAGGTTTGGCTAAATCGGCGGCCGACCCCTTTTCCCAATAATATAAAGAATATTTAGTGTTCGATATTTCTTGAAACGCGATACATTAAAAAAAAATATGATTAATTTAAATAGCCTTCGGTGGCGAGGCTTATAGCCTATTTTTCGTCAAACTTAGAAAAAGTTACAAAGTATCAATAAACTTAATTTAATCAGAAAGATAGAAGATTACCTTAATCCTCCCTCACCATATAATCATTCAAACTACATCAAAAGACAAAATAGTGACAGGCATATATTGAGGACGATAAAAGGACTAATAGGTAAGTTAGATGGTACCAAGGCCTCCGGCCCTGATAGTATTCATTCTAGGATACTTAAAGAAGGGGTAGAAAGTATCTCAATAGCTCTGGAGAAGTTTTATACTAGGTCACTGGAATATGGAGAAATACCCGATGATTGGAAGAGAGCGAATGTAGTCCCCATTTTCAAGAAGGGTAGTAAAGAGGATCCAAATAACTTTAGACCGGTTAGCCTAATTCCTGTAGTCTGTAAAATTCTTGAGAAAATAGTTAAAAAAGGGATTTGCCAACATCTAGAGAGGGAGGGGTTAATCAGCGATGCTCAGCATGGGTTTAGATCAGGTAGATCATGTTTGACTAACTTACTAGACTTTCTGGAGTTTGTAACAGATCAAGTAGATAAGGGAGAGAATGTAGATATAATTTACTTAGATTTTAGTAAAGCATTTGATAAGGTACCACATAGGAGACTAGTTCATAAATTAAAAATGATTAGGATATGTGGGGGGGGTTTCAAATTGGATAGCTGAGTGGCTGAAAGACAGGAAGCAAAGGGTAGTGCTAAATGGTGTAAAGTCAGAGTGGAGGGATGTTATCAGTGGGGTTCCTCAGGGATCAGTTCTCGGTCCATTATTATTTGTCATCTATATAAACGATCTTGGGGAGGCAGTTAATAATAAAGTGTCAATTTTTGCGGATAATACCAAATTAGCAGCTGTAGTTAAAGATATTGATGATAATTTTAAAGTGCAGGGGGATTTAAATAAATTGTTATCCTGGGCACATAAGTGGCAAATGACTTTCAACCTTGATAAGTTATTAACATGGGAAAAGATAATAGAGAATTTAACTATGAAATGGATGGGCATTGGCTGAGCTCAGTAGAGGATGAGAAAGATCTAGGAATAGTAATAAATAAGTCATTAAGGTTTTCTAAGCAGTGTATTGAAGCAAGAAATAGGGCAAATAGAGTGCTGGGTTTCATTAAGAGAAATGTCAGTTACAAAAGTAAGGAGGTTATTCTTAAACTCTATGACTCTTATGTTAGGCCACATCTAGAGTATTGTATACAGGCATGGTCCCCACATTTTAGATACGATATTAACCTTCTCGAGTAGGTGCAACGGAGGGCAACAAAGATTATTCCTTCCCTGAGGAACCTTGAATATATAGATAGACTGAGGGTATTAAATATGTTCTCGTTCGAAAGAAGGTGTGTGAGAGGGAATATGATTGAGCTCTTTAAAAAAAATTCTGGGATAGATAAATTGGATGTTAGCAAGTTTTTTGAGTTCGATAATGGAAATCGGACTAGAGGTCACCACTTGAAAATTAAAAAGCAAGGGTGTAGGTTGGATTTAAGAAAATATTTTTTCACCAATAGAGTGGTAGACTTCTGGAACAAATTGCCGCGGAGGGTAGTAGGTAGTCCAAATCTAAATGTATTTAAGAGTATGTTGGATGAGTTTATGGGGAGGGAAGGTTGTGATGGTTCCTAAGTTTTGTATATATTAATATTGTTTGTATATATCTATAGTTGCATGATTTAGTTCTTGACAAGCCTTGATTGGTGATACCCTTGTTTTTGGACGCAATCCTCTGGATGTAGTTTTCTTGGGAGTTTGGGTGCCTTAAAAAAGAGGCCGTTTGACTCGGATGACCTATGATGGGGCCCTTGTGGCTTTTGCCATCTGTTATATTATATTGTGGGGGACTTTGATTTTGTCTTCCCCTGGTGATGGTGCTTTTTGTGGGTGGGTTTTGACGGATGCGGGTGACCTTTGATAGGCCCTTGTGGCTTTTGTCATCCGTGAAATTATGTTATGTTATGTTATGTTAACCTGACACAATCCTATGGATGCATTTTGTTGGTGGGTTTTGACAGATGTGGATGACCTTTGATAGGCCCTTGAGGATTTTGACATCCGTGAAATTATGTTATATTATGTTATGTTATATTAAAGAAACGGGTAATTTATATACCATACACCATCGATGAGAAGAGGGAAGGGGTGAATCCCTCCCTCGATCATGAATGAGGAAAAGCCGGTCGGGACTAGCCTACAAAATCAACTGCCGGCCTATAAAAATAAGTGAGAATAGGCTTTTAAAGAAAAGGAGATATCAATAACGAAAAGATCCAGGTAATTTCAATCTAGTTTCAGATTGCTAGGGGGACTGGGAGGGGAGGGTGCTTCCCTCCTCCAGGAGGCAGGGGTAACAGTCTACAAGGGATACCCCCTCGGGGCCACGAAAGGAGGCGTTTATTCAGTCCCAAAAGCTGAACATCGAATTAGATAAGATCTTTCTTATATTCAGTATTTAATTGGGAAAAGAAAGAAAACTTGCATTTTTATTCAGTCGAATAATAAGAGAAGGGCACATTAACACAAAAAGATCGATAAATAGAACAGAAAATGAAAGAGGTTAAGGCTGCAAAGACACTAGAATATCAAAAGAATACAATAGGCCTACATCACTCTACCTTCCTGGGTGGTGCAATTTTTTAAATCGCAATTATTTATATAACTTAAAAATTACTTGGTTATAGGGAATTATTCTTAATTTCTATGCTGGCATTAAATCATACAAAAAAAATGGTCAAAGGAATTTTTCTAGGAACAATAGAAGAATTTAATTACGTCAAGACGTATGAAGGACAACAATTTCTGCTTTTGTTGTTCTGGATTGCACATTGGGAAAGGGGTTCTCGTGGTTTTGTTTGAACAGAACAATACTAGAGTGAATTCTGTGGCTTTCCAGGAAGCAGAGAACCGGAAGGAGACATCAGCTGACCCCAGGGTTCAAAAGATTTAAAGTCAACGGGAGAAAAGAAGGCCGAAGGGCGCGAAAAACTGTTATAGTTAGGGGAAGTGAAAATCCACTCCTATTTACAATTCAATCGGCGAAGCATTTGGTTATTTAAGACACAACTACCCCATTGGCAGGATTCTTTGGATAAGAGAAGAGTGGGTGTAGGTTGTGTTGTGAAGACGCGAGGGGAAAGACAGCGGTGTTGTCATTGGTTATGCGTGCGATGAGTAAGATTTACCTACCCCTGCGGGTAAGCACCGCACATGCATCAATCGGCGACCAGAGATCACTACGTGGGTTGACGTTTGTGTTTCTGGGATTAAACTCGACACCTCAACGATAGAAAGCCAACGCGGCATCCACTAGGCTAGCGAGAGCTCCTCTTACAATGGGTTGGGCGATATAAATTTCCTAGAGATCTGAATAATACCGTGAATTTAAGATTATATATAAAAACGTAGACAAAAGACAAATAAATAATCTGTATCTATAAGACACTCGGATCTCTTCCTGCGACCATAACCTTGTTCGCTCATAGCTAACGGTCATTCAAGCATGTGCATAAACTGCCGGGAGCGCGCGTTGAAACGTACGTTTACTCATTGTAAGTATATTATATGATAGGGAGAATTCGTAACTCTCCTGAATCTGATTTCACCCCCCAAATAATAATAATAATCAACAAGTAAAGATATTTTTGTGACATAATATTAGACTTTCAAATAATATGCATCTGTAATTATTTGAAATAGGACTTTTTAGTCCGGGCAATCTCGGGTACTTATACTAGTTTGTCACAAGGTTTTACCTCAGATTTGCAATTAAGACGCCTTTTTTTCTCAGTGGGATCCGAACCGAGGGTATGGAGGCTGCTGTAAAGTCGAACCGAATCGGACTCCATCCGTCGATTAACCAGGCTCAACATCGCTCACATATGAAACGGTGTTTGCACTAGGTTAGTCTGTAACCTGTTTTGGACCATATAAATTAACTTATCACAAAATTAACCTTAATAATTTTTAGTACACAAATGTATTAACTATACAAAAGGCTATTAAGGTGGTATACTTGGAATTATTAAAGTATATTCAATAATTACATTTACACTGCTCTCACTCAAGATATTTCCTTCTCCTTCCATCCCATAGTCTCTCTTCCATACACAAACGATGGTACAACTATATTTCTTCCCCCTACCATTCAAAACCTTGTGGTCGCAATCAGCTTCATCTGTACCTGCAGCATTTACAATCCATCCTACATATTTAAAACGATTAAAGTTCCAGGGTGACACCATTGACTCAGCTACCACACACCACCCCAATCTCCCATCAAATACCATTACCATGCTCTTTACTGCATTCACTTTTAGATTTCTCTCACACACCCTGGCAAAGGATTCGATCAACATTTGTAATTCCCTCTCAGTCACACACACACACACCAGGTCCTTAGCATATACGAGTACCAACATACCAGTGGCGAATCCAGGATAAAAAATTGTGAGGGGCTAACTTGAATTCCCCCCTCTGAGTAGACTGAAAAAAAGTCACGAAACATTAATAAGGGTTATAATAGACAGCATTGATAATAAATAACAGCATCTCATAAAGAAGTGAGCAACAACTCTCTCAGATCAGAATTTTTTTGTCACACATCAGAAAATTATGAATTGTAGTTTTTGGACGTCAGCTAAGGTATAATACTGAATTTACTAATTATGTTTGAGATTTACCTGTATTTTAGACATGTATCATATATGATACATTTAATCGCAACGGTTTAAAAAGATGTTTTATATATATTCTATATTATTATATAACTCTTTCGGAATAGCAGAATACAAGTAGGGCTTAAAAACAATATATAAACATAAATGGATCTGAAATTTGGGGTGAGTGGGCTTCACCCCCCCCCCTGGATCCGTGCCTGCAACATACATCCCTCACCATATCTCATCAATCTCTCACCCAAATCTCTCATTTTCATACATCTCTCAGTACACCGTCCATAAAGATATCAAACAGCCATGGCGACAAACTTGCCCCGTCCTCCTCAACACACACATGCCAAACCACACACTCCGGCTATCTTCCACTCAAACACACATCTTACTTCCAACACAAATACTCCCAGACCCCTCCTCTTCTCTCGAGAAGTGACCCCATTAAAATTAGACCCTTGGCAAATGTCCCAGTAAAGTCAGTTCACCACCTGTGAATCCAAGTATGTGCCCGATAATTAACCCATTAAAAATGGGTTCCACTTCAATAAACCCCTTAAAAGTAGTCTTTTTGTTGTCTCCTGGGAGTTTATATTCCCCCCCCAAAAAAAAAACCCCCCGTATTTTGGGATTTGGTCCCTTCTTGGTCCCAACGCCTGAAAGTGGATCTGTGGCTGTACATCTTCCACACATTTATCCTTCCTACATCACCACCTTCTCTACAGATCTCTCATTACAAACTCCCTGCTGCAGCTGACATCCGGAGGATTGCGAGCTTTGAAGGGAGCAACGCCTGCAGGTGGATTTGCGGCTATAATCTTCAAAAGTAACAACATATCCCTTCAAACGTGACCATACAAAAGTCATAGTAATTTACTCCCCCCCCCCCGCGCCTGGGGCCTGCCAAAAGAATAGGTATTAAAATGAGATAATATGAAAGCAAGGATAAAATAATAAAAAGTCTTTGTAACAAACTCTAAAAATCTCAAATTCTAGAGTTAAAATTGCATCTAAATTGTCAACAATGGCAAAATTGCTTCCCATAGCCATCTCCCGCAGTCTAACCTTCAACTCAGTGGCGTTTAAGCGACTCATTCACACAGTTCACCATACCAACATTCCCATCTTAAAGTCACTTTGCAGCAGCAAATATTGCAGATAATTTCACTTTGAATTGCCAGACAATCTTTTACTCTGCTGCCAAAGGGCGGGCTATTATCAAAGACTTAGTCACCTGCTGCTCCTGGTTCAGTTTAGTTGTCTTGTTGATCTCGCTCTTACAAGCATGACTCTCATAGGGAGCCTCACTGAACACTTGTTACCAGTGTTTTGAATGGATCAGAGATTAATTATTTTTTAAAAATAAAGCCACGTAATCATAAAAATAGGACTGTGTGTGATTACGTCAGGCTGGTGAATAAAAAGACATATTTTGGGAGGAGAGTTTCACGAAGTGATCACGATGCAATTTTTAAGATCAATTCTCTTTCTTTTCATCTGCCTGGTTTCTAGGTTTGCTTTCGCGCGAAGCCAAAGTGGTACTAGTCCACCTTTTCTCTCAAACACCAGGGAAGGACGGATTCTTACAGGTAAGGAGTTTGCCGACGAGGGCACGACAAATTCACCTTTACATTTTTTTTATATCCGAGACTGCTATACTCTATGACTGGAACGTGGTCTTGTATATCAATAAGACTCTCTTTTTCCTGACACTTGAAGGATGAGGTTCACTTGTCTTCAAGTGACTGTCTTCACAGCGCCTTCTGTGTTGTACATATATTTATCGTTTCTATATTCCTAGCACCTATTATAAAAGCACGACCAGGGAGTATAGGTATGAGAGCATTTGCAGTGGCGAGCAAGGATAATTTTTCATAAGATCTAATTCCTTGAACTTGCTTATATTTATGAATCTTGAAACAATAAAAGGGCAAAGCATCGATACAACCATGACTTGATCAAACTGTCCCTTCTGGCAAATCTATTGAGGCTTTTCCCAAATATCTTGCGAACAACCCTTATTTAAACATTATAAACTAACAAAAAAGCACCCATCAAAATTGCCCATCCCCCCGCCCTAAACAGCACTAAAATCTCTTTGTCAACTTGACATGTTGGGACCTGCAGCTAAATGTAGCTCCTCTTCAGCTACTACAATTATTGCGACGAGGAATAAATGTGCGGGAAGATTTAAACAAGCCTGGCTTTGGGAGCCTAATATTTTACGGAGCAGTTAAAACTTGTTCACTTCTCAGACAAAAATTGGGAAACTGCCGAGAGATAAGGTTTGATCCGAGTTGTCAACATTAATTAAAAGAAAAAATCCATTGCCTTCCTTTAAGATGAAGTAATGCCAATATCTCCAAATAATCAAATAAAAAAAAAGACTGGCCTGTTCATGGAAGACTGAGCTTCCTGCCATACTGTATAAGAGTAAGAGGAGCAGAGTAGACTCGAAGACTTTCTTGACCAAGTCAGTCTCTTGAAATAAGCTCCATAAACTCGTTTCAGTAACATTTTACAAGACTTTAACTTAAAAAGGCGCCTTTAATTAAACAGTAGTACGATCACAATTGGTGAATCCCTTACGTCGCGCATGGTCGAAAAAACCTTGGGTGCAATTTCAGAATAAGTTAACTATGCATGGGTGAGTTATCCCTCTTAAACTAGCAAAGGAAAACATCAAAATATTAGAGGTTGTCAATAAATTGATGTAGTTAAAAAAGAAAAATAGAATCGAGATTAATATACAAAGAAAAACTTTTATTCATCAGTTTCCATTATTATTGCCAATGCTCTCTTATCGTTTAAGTAGTGGATAACTTTCTTGAAGAATTAATTCGATTTTCATTAAATAAATGATTTTATATTTTTTCCTTCTCTTTATCAGAGCAAACTTTGCTATGTATGTGTTGTAATGACTTAAATAAGTGTAATCAGATGCCCAAACATCCAGTGAATATAAAGGACGAGGCAGAAATTCCTAAACTAACGCATTCTTTTTTTTCTTGATCGTGCATTGTCATGAAGGAGGAGGGACACTTTCGGTTGACCAGTGACGAAAATTCTGTTCCAGCGCTTCATTAAACCTTGCAATTGTTAAACATTTAAACGTTGTAATTGTTGAACATTTAAACGTTGCAATTGTTGAACATTTAAACGTTGCAATTGTTGAACATTTAAACGCTGCAATTGTTGAAAATTTAAACGTTGCAATTGCTGAAAATTTAAACGTTGCAATTGTTGATTGAACATTTAAACGCTGCAATTGTTGAACATTTAAACGTTGAAATTGTTGAACATTTAAATGCTGCAATCGTTGAAAATTTAAACGTTGCAATTGTTGAACATTTAAACGCTGCAATTGTTGAAATTTTAAACGTTGCAATTGTTGAACATTTAAACGCTGCAATTGTTGAAATTTTAAACGTTGCAATTGTTGGAAATCTAAACGTTGCAAATGTTGAACATTTAAACGCTGCAATTTTTTAACATTTAAACGCTGCAATTGTGGAACATTTAAACGCTGCAATTGTTGAACATTTAAACGTTGCAATTGTTGAACATTTAAACGCTGCAATTGAGGAACATTTAAACGTTGCAATTGTTGGAAATTTAAACGTTGCAAATGTTGAACATTTAAACGCTGCAATTTTTGAACATTTAAACGCTGCAATTGTGGAACATTTAAACGCTGCAATTGTTGAAAATTTAAACGTTGCAATTGTTGAACATTTAAACGCTGCAATTGAGGAACATTTAAACGTTGCGATTATTGAACATTTAAGCGATGCAATTTTTGAACCTTTAAACGTTGCAATTGTTCAAAATTTAAACGTTGCAATTGTGAAACATATTGTTATATTAGAGATAAAGCAATATTCAAATTGTAAGCGTTGTCTTGCAGATAGTTCATGTGGCACCCAAACACCATTTGTGTAGCTTAAAAAGGTCATAACATTCATTAATAGTGTACAAAAGGACTAGAAATCACTACAGCTTAGAGGAATGCCTGTGCATTATTGCAGTTCGCTTTAAAGACCTTACAGCAAATTTGGAACACTTCAAACAACTCTAAGAAGCATTTCTTAATTCTTCCCATAACGGCATTAATTTCTTTACAACCTCACATTAACTTTTCCTCTCTGTTCCGAAGTTCATTCCATATTCTAACTCTTCCCTTACCCCCCCCAAACAAAAAAAAACAACAACAAAGTCTGGGGAGATCTGTTTCATGATCGTGTATATACAAAGACTACAAACATTGATGTGGATGAGTGGGAAACAAAACAAAATGAAAACAATTTAACAAAAAAGAAAAAAAGAAATGAAAGGATAGACGGGATAATCGGGAGAGAGAAAGAGAGCGTTCAAAGCGTTCAGGAAAAGTTCGTATAAAACAGAACAGTCATTTGAGAGTACGAATTTATTTCCCCTGACGTTTTGAGACGACGGGGTGCCATTAAGTAGACCCCTGAGCCCCCCGAAAATATATACCCCAAAGATTATTCTGTCAAAAGACGAAAAACGATACTAAAATAAATGTATAAAAGATTGGCAACGTTCGAAAGTGGGGTAGAAAACCGTGTTCCCTGTGGATTTGGGACACACCTGTTAGGTGTAACCGCCACCAGCATGAATGCTGGTAGGGGGATTTTAGGAAGATACAACCCCTGGGGAGGAGGGAGTATCTAAAATCAGAGAGAAAAGCTGAAGATACCCACGGGTTTGGAGGGTAATTAGAGAGTAATAACTTTGGACACCGATCACAGGAGACGGAAAATAAGAACTATAAAAAACAAGGACACAAAATAGGAAAACACGAGGGAACATAAAAACTTAGATAAGAACACAAACATAGGTGAAGTAGAAATGGACATGGCATATTACCAAAATAAAGCAGCGAAGGATAGATGAATTCCTAAATCGGTTACCGTTATACATAAAGACACCCAGAAGACGACCTCGCCGAAGATGGAGGGATGAAAGTGGCCCAATGGCCGGAGTAACTTAATAAATTGGGTCGTTGGACAGTAATGGGCCGATTCTTGGCAGACCTTCGCTCAGGAGTGGCTCATGACGATGATTGGCTTTGAATAACCGGAAGCGAGAGGTTAGAGCCGGGGAAATTGGAGTAATTGTGAGAAAGAATACAGATTGAGAGAATAAGGAATGACATTGTGTGTGAATGTGTTAGGGACCCTCTAGGTCCACTGGGGTGAATCGTAACTGGATGAGATGCTGCGGTAAATAGCATCCCATTGGTATGAAAGGCCAATGGTGCGGGCAAATGGATGGGAAACCTAGGTTTCAGTCTCCGGCCGGATTTTGAAATTTTGTCAAAAATGTCTTAAATAACAAAGTGGTAATGAACTAGTGGTAAATTAGAGAAAACAGAAACCCACCAGGCCCAGCCTAGTAGCCAGGAGGTACAGAAGCCAGTATATAAATTATGACTAGCAGGGAAACTGAAAAAAAAAAGGTTACTGCATATTTCTCTTTTCTCTCATTTTTATTATTCACAATTTTATGGGTCTTAAACCTTTATTGAAATCTATTAATGACAAGAATTGTTGAAACATCAGTACAAATCATCACATCTAGCTGAAAGAACAATTCGTACAATGTGTAGCTAAGAGAATCATCGAGAAACATTCAACTTGCACTGTCAGAAGCTGCTGATAATTCAATGGCATTGAAATTCAGATGAACTTTTACTGATTAATTTTTACTTTAAAAGTCCTGTTTGAAAAATAATCGAAATGTAAATGAAATTATAAAAAATAAACATCCAGCAATAAGGCAAATTCGGAAAAAATACACAAATTTACTAATCATTCATCCTCGAACTTCTTGTAAAAAGCAATTTCTCTCTATTGGGTAATAGTCTTCTCCGCTTCTGTTCGATATGTTGCCATACTCGGAGAACTGTCGTTCTGGGAAAAGTGAGGAAGATGGCGTAGATAGCAGCTTGCGGGCCAGCTCTTGTAGGAGAGGAAAAGAACGTGCATCGCCACTTCAGAGGGCAGCTCTTTCGATTGATCAGTGGAAGTTTCAGAAAACGGTCTGGCTGCTGCCACAACAGTGACTCCTTGTAAACGGTGATCCTTGGATGTCTTTGCTGAGGCGAATGTCACTCCTACAGGATGGATGATGAACAATTATTTAAAATAATTCAAAACGACCATGTTCGGAAAATCAATGAGAAACCTACAGTGCACGGAAAAGTAATGGCAGCAAATAATTATGATATGCTACTTGTTTATGCACTTAAAAATTTATTGTAAGTATTTAAGTATATATTAATATTTTTATTAGATGATGAGCTAAAGTATTACTTTCAACTTGATAGACCCTACTACTTATATTCATTTTCAGACTATATATTATTTTATTTTTTTTCTATTATGTTTCATCTTCTGATAGATTCTTCTCTTCCAATCCTAAGCATATTGTCCACATACAGTGAAATTTCTTTATCAAACCGACTGGTTAAAAGAATAATGATATCAGAAGCGAGAGGAAGCCCTTAGCATATAATAATAATAATAAGCAGTTAACTAATGCATATTTTAAATACTGATTTTTTATTTATTTATATGCATCAGGATTATCCTAACTAACGAGGAGGGTAAGTTATAGATAGTTATAGACATAAATTCATTTTACTGGTCTTTATTTCTTACCTGAAGCTGTGGCTACGATTTGGTCAAAGCATGAAAAGAACACATCCTCTACCGCTTCACCATCCTTCTTCTGTTTCTTGAAGGAAGAACTACCCTGAATTTCATCATTACTGTCAGTGGACAAAATGTTGCTGCTGCTGTGTGGGCTCGTGTAGAACTCAACCGTTAACTCTTACAGTAGTCACGCTTCTGCTTGACTCTTCTGTTGAGCAGTCTGAAGAAACTTGTCTTTGTAGCGCGGATCAATGCAGGTTGCCATGACGTATTGCTTGTTTTCCATTATATGCATAGAAGCGGAGTCTCTGGAAGATGGCGATGAGCTCAGGAACCTCTGGCTGATTGTCATTAAGAGTGATTCGCATTGTCTGCACACCTTCATCTTTTTCACCAATTTTGGACAGAAACCGTTCCAATGTTGCGATGTTAGGGATAACACTGAAGAGTAAAAAAAATTCTCAGCACTCATATCTTTGGTCAAATCAAAAAAGGTTTTGTAATGAATAGAAAAAATGTTCACAAAGTGACCACTCATTGGAAGAAAATGTTGGAAGATCTTCATGATCAGAAAGGAACATTTGCATGAACGTTTCAGTTTGAGCATGCGCTTACAAGGAGTAACAAGGAAAGAAAATACCCTAGGAGACCTTACGGTCCATTCAAAGAGGGTACCTTTGGACTAGCAATCGAGCAGGCACATGGCTGCTCAATTGTTTTGCGTCCCTAAACGGCCACTTTTCAAGACTTTGTCTAGTCTTGACTTGAACTGGTCAACAGATTCACTGTTGACAACTTCCACTGGAAGTGCGTTCCACATACCGCAGATACTGTAAGTGAAAAAGTTTCCACACAGATTGCGGTTGTAACGCTTCAGTTCAAGTTTGAAGCCGTGATTGCGCGTTCTGTTCTCACTCAGTGTGAAAATATCCCGGTAGTCAACATTGTCGAACCCTCTAAGTATTTTGAAAACTTCGATGAGCTGACCACGCAGTCTACGGGTTTCCAGCGAGAACAGATTTAATTCCCTTAGTCTATCCTCATAACTTTTATGTCGGATAGAGGGAATCAGTTTGGTTGCCCTAGCTTGTACGCGTTCCAACCTTGCGATGTCCTTTCGAAACGAAGGACTCCAAAATTGTACGGCATACTCCAGGTGCGGCCGAACAAGTGAGTTGTACAGGCACAGTACAATCTCCTCGTTACGGTATCCAAACTGGCGCTTTATGTAGCCTAACATCCTTTGGGCTTTCTTCTCTGCCTCGATGCACTGTTTCGAGAACTTGAGGTCGCTAGTGATAGTAACACCCAAGTCCTTTTCAGTGTCACTCGATTCAAGAGCAGTTCTCTTAAGGATATAATGAGATTGGGGGTTTCTGTGGCCGATATGCATTACTTTGCATTTGTTCACGTTAAAAGGCATTTGCCACGTGTCCGACCACTCCTCAATCTTCCCAAGATCTTCCTGCAGGCGGGCAGTATTTCCATCCTTTGCAACGTTCATACCAAGCTTGGTATCGTCGGCAAATTTGGAAATCTTCGCAACCATGTCACCGTCCATGTCGTTGACGTAGATGATGAATAGTAGTGGTCCCAGGACAGAACCTTGAGGCACCCCGCTAGTAACGGGGACCCACTTAGAAGCCTGTCCATTCACCACCACCCGTTGCCGTCTGACACTTAGCCAGTTCTCGATCCAGCCGGCTACTTTTCCGTCTATGCCCAGCGCTCGCACTTTCCGGAGAAGGCGGCGGTGTGGTACCTTATCAAAGGCTTTCTGAAAGTCTAAGTACACCACATCCACCGCCTTGTCCCGATCGTGCTCACTGAACACGAAGTGGAAGAATTCCACAAGGTTCGTCAGGCATGACCGTTGCCTTCGGAAGCCGTGCTGGGAACTCCTCAGTAGCAGGTTTGACTCTAAATACGACGTTATTTTGTCCACCATCATGCTTTCTATGAGTTTACCGACTATCGAAGTCAGACTGATAGGTCGGTAGTTTGACGGATGGCTGGGGTCTCCTTTCTTGAAGATCGGAGTCACCTCCGCCTCACGCCAGTCTCTAGGAACGCATCCGGTCCGGATTGACATGTTAAAGATAACGCACAGATGTCGTGATACTTCATCGCACACTTCCTTCAACACCTTGGGTAGAAACCCGTCTGGTCCAGGGGACTTATTCGTCTTTAGGTCAGCGATCTTTTTCTTTATTTCTCCTTCGGTGAAGTCCATTGCCTCCAGCTTTTTCCCCGAGTAGGAATCCGTGGGCTGGGGGATGGGACCACACTCTTTAGTAAACACTGAGGAGAAGTAGTCATTGAGAAGGTTAGCATTTTCTGCATCTGACTGAGTTAATGCACCCTCCTCGTCCACTAAGGGCTCAATCCTACGATGGATTGGTTTACGGCTATTTACATAACTGAAGAACTCCTTGGGATTCTCTTTGCAGAGTCTCGTCACTCGGAGTTCCTCAGTACGCTTAGCCGCCCTTATGCTGGACTTCACTTTCCTGGCTAGCCTCCGGTACTCGTCAAAGGCACCCGAGATCTTCAATCGCCGGTACGCATTTCTCTTCTCCCTAAGCCGTTGGCCGATTTCTCGATTAAACCACTTTGGTTGAACAGAAGACCGACGGAGGCATTTCAGAGGGATGCAACTAGATTGAAGACTCATGAACTTATTTTTAAAATTGTTCCACGAATCCTCAACCTCTTCGCATACCGCTAGCCTTACATCAGTCAGCCCAGCACGAAGGCTTGCAAAGTCTGCTCTTCTCAAGTCAAGTTTCCTTGATTGACTGGCAACAGACCTTACCTTCGGGATCTTGACGGTAAATCTAACTAGCTGGTGATCACTGCCACCAAGCTCTTCGCCTACAGAGACATCCTCAACGATATCATCCTCAGAGGTGAAGACCAAGTCTAGAATATTGTCTCCTCTCGTCGGTTCTCTGACCCATTCAGTGAGGAACTCGTTGTTGGCGAACTCCAGGAGTAGCGCGCTCTCGCCACAGGCTGCTCTGGTTTTCCAGTCAACTTGTCTGTTGAAGTCGCCCATAACGATGCACACTCTGCCTTGAACAAGCTCACCCAGCAGCTGGTACAGTTCCCTATCCTTCTCAACGGGTTGGGAAGGGGGCCTGTAAAGCAGCAGGGTCCTGTATCTGACAGGACCTATCTCTAGGTCAACGCCTAGGAGCTCGTGATCGGATATAATGTTGGAGTTCGTAGATTTGATTGTATACTTGACATACAACATTACACCGCCACCCTCTCTGTCTGCCTTATCTTTGTGGAAGAGCTGGTAGCCAGGAACCGTGAATTCGCCTTCAAAGTCTCGGTTTGAGGTTTTTATCCACGATTCTGTTATGGCTACCATTTCGGGTTCTTCCGTCGCTACGAAGCCACAGAGCTCAGGAAACTTGTTCCTGATTGACCTCGCATTGAACAGAAGAACTTTCAGGGAGTCCCCGACTGTAGGACTCCCTACGCTCTTCCGTTTCCCGGCTTGTTTTTTGGCGAGGCACCCCTCTTTGCGACCTCTGAGAAGGTCGTTCCTGGAGTGACACGGGCGTACTGGCGTACGTCCGCCCTCACTCTGGGCCGGATACTCCTTTCGGTCCTCTCTACGACATCCTGGATATGCGCTATTCCAGCGAGTCACAACATCTTGGATGGGAAGGAGCAGATTTATGTTCTGTTCTTTTTGTAATGTCTCTAACTCGTGGCTGGGAGCAGAAGAATGATTGAAATGTGTTGCTATTCGTCTGCATTTTGCCAAAAGATCTTTAATGGCTCGTTGACTCAGGATACTATCTTGAAGAACCAGCTGAAGACGATAGACAGTACAGTGAATGCATGATATTTCTGCCAACTCGGTACACTAAGAATCATGTTGGATGCTCCATCTCTCATTATGACATGACTACGACTTTCATCCAGGCGCCTGTCTGCCTACATCTGCCGAAACATTGCTGCAAGGCTTATCCCACTGTGAGAACGTGGAGAGTGAGATGCAGCAATAACAGCATTTTCACGTGTAAAATCTTTTTTGATCTTGTGTCCAGATAGTGAGATAAAAGTCTCTTTGGAGTTGGAGCATCTTTATACATTGGTACTGAAGGAAACGTAGGTTCCATTGGGTGGTGCAAGCTAACACTCAACTGCAGACCTGACATCTTTGTAAACCTGAAGGAGCAGTGTCTGAGAAGTAACGGTGACTAGGAAGCATGTAACGAGGGTGCATGTGAGCGATCAATTTGATGAAACCATCATCTTCAACAATGGAGAATGGTTGGTTGTCAAGAGCAATCATCTTCATAACTTTGTGGTGAATCACTTGCACCCTACTGCCGTTTATGTCAAAAACTTTCCTACCGGAAAAGCTGTCAACTAGGGATAGCTGCTTATTCATTGCAACATGTCTTCGCTGCTGATGAGTGACATCTTGAGATGTTGCAGCAGAGAGTGATGTCACTGCTAGATTTTTTACTTGCTGTTCTCTGCCTTCTCACGCCTTCTGCAATTCCTTTGGGTGTTCAGCTCGAACGTGAGTCCATAACGGAGATGTGCTGTACGACCTCTGACCTTTTGTTCCTCTCTTTAATGATGCATTGTACAGCAAGCACTTAGCTATGTTGTCACAGTTGTCTGCTACTTTAAAGAACTGCCAAATTGTGCTCCTATTTGCAGGTAATGCCATTGCATTCTATTATGACTACTTATTGAGGGAGTGAGTTCTGAAAAAAAATAAAATGCAATTAACATATGTGAGTGATATCATTGATGTATAATATTCACGAGTGGCTGGGATTTGAATTTTCATTACTACAAACAAGTGTAAGTTGCCTGAAAAACAGAACAGCATCACCCAGTAAAAGAGGCTGGCTATTAAACCTAAGCATAACAAACTATAAACAATAAGTTAAAACTGAATTTCTATTAAAACAAATCTATTGTGTGCCTAAATTCTTTTGTAACACTCAAATGTATGACATATTTAGGCTTTCAATGTGGCTCTTTCCCTGTTGACATAGAATAGGAACAAGACCTATCCCAGTTACCAGGGAAGGAGGGGAGCTCAAAAGCTACTTGTGTTTTGGAGACTAAATTCGGCCGGATTTGGACCAACTATCCGGTGAATTCCGGTTCCGGCCGGATTTCAAAAAGGTGAATCCTGAGCATCTCTAGCGCATATATGTGGGAAGGATATTTTTAGGAGTTGATGCGCGTTGATCACCATAAGCGAAACCAGCTTATGTTTAAGAGGAAGTCGGAAATTTCATTCATATTTCGATAGCACCAGGAGACAAATCTAAGTTATAATCGTTCATGAGAAACGACATAACAACCCATTAATGCCCCCAAATAACCTTTTCATTTATTTTTAATCAAATTTGTCTTCATAAATATCATAACCACAAAGGTTTAGCCTTCGATTGCTGTCTACAGGTAGGAAATATCTTCAAGGATAACTGAAATGAAAGTTAGATTAATATATTCAATAATTATTTTTGTATTGCCTAAATTTCTGACTCCCCTCTTTTGGGAATACATTGCATTACTAGAGTCTATAAAAGTTAAATCATTAAACGAATCAAACGAAAATATCATGTAGGCATGTGCAACATAAAGTAATGTACGGCGTTTGAGGCGTAAAAATATACATCTCCTTGAATTGTTTTGTTTTTCTCAAATTTGAAGAGCAATAGCAACGAAGCCGTTGCACGCAGAAAATATATAAGGTGCAGATTCTCCTCCAGGCATTGGAACCGGGAGGTAAAGACCACTGTTGCCCCGTTGGCGCATGGAGGGCACACATACCTGCATATGTCAACTGTTTTATATTCTGTGAATTTTTTGTCACTCTTTTATGTGAATTCTTTTTTATTTAGTTTTATGTGCAGCCTCATTCTTCAATTATTTTATATGCATTCACATTCTGGATTTTTTTTATTCACTCTTTTATCTGCATTATCATTTTGCCTTTTTTTATCCACCCTTTTATGTCCATTCTCATTCTTGAATTCTTTTTATTAATTCTTTTATGCGCATCCACATTCTGGAATTCTTCTTATTCTCTTCTTATGTCCATTCCCATTCTGGAATTCTTTTTATTTACCCTTTTATCTGCATTATCATTCTGCAATTCTTTTTATCCACCCTTTTATGTCCATTCTCATTCTTAAATTCTTTTTATAAATTGTTTTATGTGCATTCACATTCTGGAATTCTCGTTATCCACCCTTTTATGTCCATTCTCATTCTTGAATTCTTTTTAGAAATTCTTTTATGCGCATTCACATTCTAGAATTCTTTTTATTTACCCCTTTTATCTGCATTATCATTCTGCAATTCTTTTTATCCACCCTTTTATGTCCATTTTCATTCTTGAATACTTTTTAGAAATTCTTTTATGCGCATTCACAATCTGGAATTCTTTTTATTCACCCTTTTATCTGCATTATCATTCTGCAATTCTTTTTATCCACGCTTTTATGTCCATTCTTATTTTTGAATTCTTTTATGCGCATTCACATTCTGGAATTCTTTTTATTCACCCTTTTATCTGCATTATCATTCTGCAATTCTTTTTATCCACGCTTTTATGTCCATTCTTATTTTTGAATTCTTTTATGCGCATTCACATTCTGGAATTCTTTTTATTCACCCTTTTATCTGTATTATCATTCTGCAATTCTTTTTATCTACCCTTTTATGTCCATTCTCATTCTTGAATTCTTTTTAGAAATTCTTTTATGCGCATTCTCATTCTAGAATTCTTTTTATTTACCCTTTTATCTGCATTATCATTCTGCAATTCTTTTTATCTACCCTTTTATGTCCATTTTCATTCTTGAATACTTTTTAGAAATTCTTTTATGCGCATTCACATTCTGGAATTCTTTTTATTCACCCTTTTATCTGCATTATCATTCTGCAATTCTTTTTATCCACGCTTTTATGTCCATTCTTTTTTTTGAATTCTTTTATGCGCATTCACATTCTGGAATTCTTTTTATTCACCCTTTTATCTGCATTATCATTCTGCAATTCTTTTTATCCACGCTTTTATGTTCATTCTTATTTTTGAATTCTTTTATGCGCATTCACATTCTGGAATTCTTTTTATTCACCCTTTTATCTGTATTATCATTCTGCAATTCTTTTTATCTACCCTTTTATGTCCATTCTCATTCTTGAATTCTTTTTAGAAATTCTTTTATGCGCATTCTCATTCTAGAATTCTTTTTATTTACCCTTTTATCTGCATTATCATTCTGCAATTCTTTTTATCTACCCTTTTATGTCCATTTTCATTCTTGAATACTTTTTAGAAATTCTTTTATGCGCATTCACATTCTGGAATTCTTTTTATTCACCCTTTTATCTGCATTAGCATTCTGCAATTCTTTTTATCCACCTTTTTATCTCCATTCCAATTCTTGAATTCTTTTTAGAAATTCTTTTATTCGCATTCACATTCTGGAATTCTTTTTATTCACTCTTTTATTGCATTATCATTCTGCAATTCTTTTTATCTACGCTTTTATGTCCATTCTTATTTTTGAATTCTTTTATGCGCATTCACATTCTGGAATTCTTTTTATTCACCCTTTTATCTGTATTATCATTCTGCAATTCTTTTTATCTACCCTTTTATGTCCATTCTCATTCTTGAATTCTTTTTAGAAATTCTTTTATGCGCATTCACATTCTAGAATTCTTTTTATTTACCCCTTTATCTGCATTATCATTCTGCAATTCTTTTTATCTACCCTTTTATGTCCATTTTCATTCTTGAATACTTTTTAGAAATTCTTTTATGCGCATTCACATTCTGGAATTCTTTTTATTCACCCTTTTATCTGCATTAGCATTCTGCAATTCTTTTTATCCACCTTTTTATCTCCATTCCAATTCTTGAATTCTTTTTAGAAATTCTTTTATTCGCATTCACATTCTGGAATTCTTTTTATTCACTCTTTTATTGCATTATCATTCTGCAATTCTTTTTATCCACGCTTTTATGTCCATTCTTATTTTTGAATTCTTTTATGCGCATTCACATTCTGGAATTCTTTTTATTCACCCTTTTATCTGTATTATCATTCTGCAATTCTTTTTATCTACCCTTTTATGTCCATTCTCATTCTTGAATTCTTTTTAGAAATTCTTTTATGCGCATTCACATTCTGGAATTCTTTATATTCATCCTTTTATCTGCATTAGCATTCTGCAATTCTTTTTATCCACCTTTTTATCTCCATTCCAATTCTTGAATTCTTTTTAGAAATTCTATTATGCGCATTCACATTCTGTAATTCTTTTTATCTACCCTTTTATGTCCATTCTCATTCTTGAATTCTTTTTAGAAATTCTTTTATGCGCATTCACATCCTGTAATTCTTTTTATTCCCCCTTTTATCTGCATTATCATTCTGAAATTCACTTTATCCACCCTTTTATGTCCATTCTCATTCTTTTTTATTAATTCTTTTATGCGCATTCTCACTCTGGAATTAATTTTATTCACCTTGTATCTGCATTATCATTCTGCAATTCTTTTTATCCACGCTTTTATGTCCATTCTAATTCTTGAATTATTTTTATTAATTCTTTTATGTGCATTCACATTCTGGAATTCTCGTTATCCACCCTTTTATGTCCATTCTCATTCTTGAATTCTTTTTATAAATTCTTTTATGCGCATTCACATTCTGGAATTCTTTTTATCCACTCTTTTATCTGTATTATCATTCTGCAATTCCATTTATCCACCCTTTTTATGTCCATTCTCATTCGGGAATTGTTTGTATTCATTCTTGTATGCGTATTCGCTTTCTGAAATTCTTTTTATTTACTCTCTTATATGCATTCTCATTCTGAATTCTATTTATTCACTCTTTTATCTGCAGTATCATTCTGGAATTCTTTTTATTCACTCTTTTATGTGCATTCCCATTCCTGAAGTGTTTTTTATCTACTCTTTTATGTGCATTCTCATTTTGGAATTCTTTTTTTCATTCGCCTTTTTATCTGCATAATCATTCTGTAATTCTTATTATCCACTCTTATGTGCACTCTCATTCTATGATTATTTTTCATTCACTTTTTTATCTGCCCCTCTTATTCCGGAATTCTTTTATTTACTCTTTTATGTGCATTCTCTTTTTTCCGTTTAATGTATCCTTCATCCCTAGATGATACCACTTCCATTATCGAAGAATGTCCAACTACAAGAACCTAGTGACAGGTTTCACCTTAGAACACCAATTTTTGGTTAGTGTTTCACCGGCTCTCATGTAGCCACCCAAGGTTCGAATCCCACGTTAAATTCTATGTCCACATTGAGAAAAGGTTAAAAAAAAGTGGATAGCGGAGATACAAAATCGGTACACAAACAATAAATAATCCGCTACAGAAAAATCGTGACAATAAAAAGTAATAGAACATCCGCTACGAAGATCTCGTAGCAATAACAAACAAATGATCCGCTGCAGAAAAACCGATAAAACGGACAAACAATAGATGAACCGCAACAAAAAAAGTATCAATAACAAGCAAAAAGTATCTACTGCAGACCGCCCCCCACCGCAACAATAGCAAACAATAGATGATCTGCTACAAACCCAACGCAATAATAACAAACAAAAAAATAAATGATCCATTGCAGAAAAAAACGCTACGATAACAAACAAAGGTTTTCCGTTGCAAAAAGAGAAAAAAATTCTGAACCTATAACAAATAATATATTCTAATGCAAAAGAATACCGGATAAAAACAAATAATATATAGATAATCTGCTGCAGGAAAGCTCGTGCCAATAACAAACAACAGATACTATTAGCGATAAAACGCAGTCATTGTCATTTTGATCTTTATGTGCATGCATTTCATTATCTAGTCGTGTGGTACGAATGGCGAATTACAACACGGAACGAGCCTTCTGATTACCTAAAAATAACAGAGATTCCTTTGTTGATTACCGTTTTGAGTTGCGCCTTTTCGCTCCTTAGTTTCTAGCAAATAAATAACTCATCGGTAATAAAATCCCGTTGCTGAATCATTATCTCCGTTTGACCCAATTAAAGCGATCCCTTACGCTGAGAGCGATCGATGATGCCAGCGCATTAACCTCGCACAAAACACCTGTTCAGAAGAGTGGAAGAATGGGCGAAGAGGGAGTTCCCGAAACCCTCGCGGATTATTATAATTACTCCACCTCCAAGTAATCAGGCCCAGGTACAAACACTTTTAATTTACTTCGCATAAAAGACTTTTCAATTCGGATTTTATTTATTTCTTGTGGTTTTCCCTTGAAGGCATTCGTGAGAATTTGAAATGTGGCCACCAAACCACAGGTTCGCTCTAGAAATCGAGTATTTTCAACTCTTTCTTTTCTCCATTGAAGTGACTTCGCGATGGATTGTATCCTTTCCTGTTTGTGATTTATGTACTCCGACTACATTGGGTATTCCAGGGTAGCTTCTATCCTGGTTAGAAGCTATCCTGGATTGTGGTCTCCCAGTTCGAGGACGAAGAGGGTCACGCTGGACCTGAAGTAGATCAGTTCCCTAATAATGCCACTACATTAAATGCACCAATTTGTCGTGGATCTTTTTCCGTCTTTCGAATGTATTTGGCTAAGTTAACGCTGTTAATATATTGATAATAATAACGGTTTTCTATGAGGGTGAATGAGTCTAACATAAAGGGATAACTTTGAAACCAGTTTTTTGGGGCTGGTTAGAAGCTATCCTGGATTGTGGTCCCCAGTTCGAGGATGAAGGGTGTCACGCTAGACCTGAAGAATATCAGAAGTCTAATAATGCCACTACATTAACCGCACCAATTTGTCTTAGATTTTTTTCCATCTTTCATATATATATATATATATATATATATATATATAATTAGGTAAAAGGCCATGTTGTATGCAGGTTCTATTGAAGTCCACATCTGTGGCAGCGTTATTAATTTTAGCTTGTATTTTCTTACTATTTCTTACAAGTATTTTAACGGGATCTTCGAGGCGAGAAAAAACATCCGCGAATGACATGCTTTACCTAGACGCCTTTAGACCATGTTAGGTCATCTTCAGGGAATTAGCAGAAATGGAATTATTCGATGGTATACTAAATATAGTACATGATGGGATAGTAGTAGATAAAAGTGGGTGAAATTTAAAGTGGGGAGGGGGTATTTTGCTCTAGTAGGAGGGCATCACATTATATTCTTTATTCTGATTTTGTCCTTTTTGTTGTATATATTGTTTTTCTATGTTTTGTTTCTTTTTGTGTAGCTAGCGTGTTCTTCTTATTGTTAGTGTCTCAATTCTTGTTTACTCATTTTGGGGTTAAATTCTTGAGCATTCAAGCCTTTAATAGCTGTTAGCTCAGCAATTTACCTGTGTTGTTTTAATGTTATCTTATATGGTCTCTCTGTTTTTTGTTTCGGTTGAACTGTGTTAGATTTTTGTGTTTCTGTTAAGTGTATATTGATGAAATGTTTTCATGTGTGCAGAACTTAGTACCTGGGAACTGGTTACGACGTGGGACTTTCTCTCGCAGTCGTGCAGGTATGTTAAGTCTGCAACCAGTTCCCTGTAGTTCCGGAATGACATCGTTCGTAAGAGTTAACCAGACCCTTCTTCCCAATTTCTGGGTGAAGATGTTGATAGCGTCCAGTTTTTTCCTTGTATGGAGATCCCTCTGCCGATGTTGGTCACGCCTTCTGGCTTTATTAATAAGCAGGGATGCGGTGTTCTGTATTCGTTGCAGTTTTCTCATTGATGTCTTGTTGGCCGCTTGAGTCACTACTGCGGGATAGATGAGCTTAGCCCGGACGTACATCAGGTATATTTTCCTAATGTTAACCGAACTAAGATCTCTATATCTGTATAGCTTGGAGATTTCTCTCTTTGCCAGGTTCCGCATCTCCGTGTAGTGTCTCGAATATCCGTGGTCGGAAATCTTTAGACCCAGGACAGTGCCTTCGGCGGAGTAGCCGTATCTCCTCCCATCGATGATGATGGGTCACGTTAACGTGCGGCTCAGTGGAACAATTTTAAACTTTTCCCTATTAGTTCTTATCTTCCAGCGTCTCTCGTACCGGTTGATGTTGTTGATTTCTGCAAATTGCAGATACATCATGTCCCTGTGCACCGGTGTTGGGAGGTCGATGGTAAAGACCAAGTAAAGCAGTGGGCTCAGGCAACTTCCCTGTGGAACGCCCACCTTCAGTTCGAATTCGGGTTCTCTGTGTCTTTCGATCAGGTTCACACAAAAATACAAGTTACAGGATTGAAGGTCATGGAAAAAGAAAAAGAAAGCTAAATCAATGAAAAGCGTAGCCCTCACTGCCAGGGCAAACCCTAGATACTCTCTTCACCCGCAATCGATCATCTCATCTTCCGCACCAATTTTCTTTTCTTACCTATTATTCATCATTCAGTCATTCAAAAGATGACCTAACATGGTCGAAAGACGTCGAGGAGGAATAAAGCATGTCATTCGCGGATGTTTTTTCTCGCCTCGAAGACCTCGTTAAAATACTTAAAATACTTGTAAGAAATATTAAGAAAATACAAGTTAAAATTAATAACGCTGCCACAGCTGTGGACTTCAATAGAACCTGCATATATATATATATATATATATATTAGCAAACAGTGGTGTGCAGTGACTTTTGAAGATGAGGAAGAAATTTGAGTTTTACAAAAATAAATATGTTAATTGAAATAAATATGTTGTTCAGCGCTACTTTATTTAAATGTTATTTTTTTTAAACTATTTAAATTTTAAAATAGCTTCGGTAATAATTAGCAACAACCAGCTCGCCAAGATGTTCTATCATATTGGCCTACATTGTATTTGCAAGTGCAACACTGTTTTGGATGACAGAGCTAGTGTTGGCGTAGGCCTACCTGTTAGAATAATAGTTTCTCTTTCATTATAAGTTATCGCACTGACCTTCATTTTTAATATTTTTTTAATAATGCAATCTCATTTTCTCCCAATTTCATTGGTATCCATTTTGTTTAAAAATGGAATTATCACTTACAAAAAAATTGAATCAACAATATGCCCCACTTATCTAAGCACTGCCTCAGCGCTACTGATCTCAAAGATACGAAGGCCGGGTAACTTGGGTCACCCAGTTCTTTTTCAGAACCAGTATTTAAATAGAACCTAAAAAAATGTTTAAGCTTCAGAGCATAATAATAGTTACGTCAATGTGTTCCTAGATTTGCCAGATGCAAGCAGATGACTGCAAACCTAAATTTGTTTTCTTTTCCGTATACAAATAGGTTATTTTTTTCTTAATTCTAACACGGCGTTGAAATATCATGATAAAAATCATAAAACTCTAATGACTGTATATTATTGCTAAGGAAAGCAAAACATCTTTTAAACTATTCATTCCAAAGCACCAAAAGCAAAACTATTATTGAAATAAGAGGAAAAAAAGAGAGTAGAAATCTCGACAAAAAGGATGCATTTGTTCAATTGCAGTCGGGCTCATCAGGGTCTAACGCCAATTCGATTGAAAGTGAACGGTACCGTATGGCGTATACAAGAATAGGCAAGCATAAATGGGAGAATAAAATTGATTCTGCTGTCATATTAATTGCTGGGGGGTGTAATTTCCTTTTCTTGAATAGGGGAAGCATTGCTTTGACTGCACACCACTGCTAGCAAAGGTATCCGGCGTTGCCCGGGTAAAAAAGTGCTTTCGGAAATAAAGTAAGACAGATTTGATTTTTTTCTTATTTTTTCTTCTTCACAAACAATATCCTCATTATATGAACTAAACTTAATGTTGTTCAGCAACGCTACAGAAGTTCTAGGAACACAATATTCTTCGTTTTACCTTGTGTAGCATTTATTATTATTATTTTTACTATACCTTTCTTCCTATAAATGGTCAAATGCACAGATACACACACAATAACTTAAAATAGCCTTTGCCCCCTGTATATTATATACATATTGTCGTGGGTTAGCCGAGATTATAATGTTTATTATTTTGTTATTATGATTAATAAATTTGGGTTGTACGTTCGTACTTCCAATGATCGCTACAGGATCGGTCTCTAAGAGCGCTTTTCTTATCTTTATTTTATTGAATGAATATAGAGGGAAGTTCTCTCTTTAATATACTAAATACTGCAAACGCAACTCGTTCAAGGATAATTTAAACACTTCAACTAAAATAGATTTTTACTGTACATTAATCAATTCAAACCAAATTAAAATATACACGTACAAAAATACAACTAAAAAAATGGTTCATAAGTCCCTTTAACGACACTCGGTTTCAGGTGACTTTAAAGGAGAACAATTCAATTTAAAACAACTTCGTCTTTAAGATATACAAATAATCTACTTTAAACGCACGGGGACATGAAAATAGGATTGATTACTTACATAAGGTAGTGTGGTTTAACCAGAGAATCCAACCGAAATGACTTCACTTGATTCTTGTCCGGGGAGGAGCCGTGAGTGTAGTTTATTGGCTTCTCAATAGATGGCGTTACTTCGAAAGGGAGTTGGACGAGTGACGTCACGCAGAATTTTGAAGTGACGGAATAGAAAGAATCAAAACAAAATGCCGATGAGGCGGCTATGTTTCGGACGCTTATGACCTTGAAAAGGTTTTTCTCAGACGCGGCTTTTGAATATCTGTCTGATTTTCTTAGCGATTTGGTTTCACTAGTAGGGCTTCTCTTTTAGGTGAGAAATCTATCTAGTTTGAGGTTGTCAAACTCAGATAGGGTAAGATCACTTGACGATCTTTGGTAATCGAACTGTGCCGAGGTACTAGGAGTTAAAATCTCTTGACAATCTTTGGAAATCGAACTTTGCCGATGGTACTTGGAGGTAAGATCACTTGACGATCTTTGGTAATCGAACTGTGCCGAGGTACTAGGAGTTAAAATCTCTTGACAATCTTTGGAAATCGAACTTTGCCGATGGTACTTGGAGGTAAGATCACTTGACGATCTTTGGAAATCGAAGTGTGCCGATTATGCTTGGTGCATTCTGTTAGTGCCCAAGAAAATGAAAGTCCTTAACTTGCTGAAGGACTTCTCTCCCGGCAAGTTCTTCTCGATGTCGTGACAAAAACGAAAAAAGTCCTCTTTTCTCTTGCCAAACAGTTTTATACTCAAATTACTCCCGCGGGATAATGGGAGGTAGAGGGGAATCGCAAGGTGAGACCCGAGGGTGGTATGCCTTTTGGACGTCTGTTATTTCTCTTCCTCGACATTTTGAAATTAGGGAAACGGGATTTCATATTGATTCGACAGAAGTGGGTATCAATTGCGCCGTGGCGCTCTGAGGAGAGCGTAATACGAGATCGACAGTTTGAATTTTTGACTTGCTTGTTTATAAATACCCCCTTAGAGGGTCGGCATTTTAAGCAGAGGTCAGGAATAACTGTCTCCTAAATTTGCCATTTCTTCCGTTCTTGAATGTTATCGGAGACCAGGTAGAGGGGCTCAGAGAAACCCAGGTGGGCTTTGTTTATCCTTCATTATTTCTCCTCGCCATGAGAAGACCTCGATATATATATATATATATATATATATATATATATATATATATATATATATATATATATATATATATATATAAATATATATACACACTCGCAACTTCCTAACTGCCCCTGTTAACTCGTATATCTCTACACACACACACACACACACATATATATATATATATATATATATATATATATATATATATATATATATATATATATATATATATATATATATATATATATATATATATATATATATATATATATATATATACATGGTGCGAGGGGTATTTGAAGACGTTTTTGATATATTAATAAAACAACTATATTTCAGCAAAAATAAATATATTTGTGCAATTAGCCTTGATAACGATTTTGAATGAAATTATTCTACGAAGTGGCGTTCAGCTTTGATGACTGATTCAATGTTGGACCGAATCCGCTGACACTATTTGGTACTTATTAATTTAGGACATCACCTGGACAGTGTCGCTTAGTCTCCCTTTCAATAGCGCTCCGCACGTAGGTTTCAAAGCTGGCGAGTTTATAGGCCACATATTGGGTGTTGCATGATCGTAAAGAATGTCTGACAACCATTCTTGGATTACTAGGGCTTTGTGAGAAGGTGCAGAGTCTTGCTGAGATATGTATGGCCTCTGATTGCGGACTTCATATATCCAGGGCTTGATAACAGTTTCCAGCACCTTAATTTAGCCAGCAGCATTAATTATACTTAAAAATTATCTAATTTCTTAAGTCTCTTAAGCTAGGAATTAAAGTTTGGCCAAATTAAGTTTGAAATTTGTCCATTAAAGTATTTGCAATGCCGTAGAAAAATGGAATGAATAAACCCCCCCCTAAAAATACGGATTTTAATGTCTTTTAAAATGATGAGATCTCATTCATTAAACTCAATTGTATGCATTAAGTAAACTCAATTGTGCGAACATAGTAAACTCAATTGTGTACATTCATAAACCCATTGTGTGGATCCAGTAAACTCATAGTGTAGATTCAGTAAACTCAATTGTGTGCATTCAGTACATTCATTTGTGGGCATTCAGTAAACACAATTCTGTGAATCCAGGAAACTAATTTGTGTGGATCAAGTAAACTCAGTTGTGTACATTCAGTAACCCCAATTGTGTGCATTCAGTAAAATCAATTGTGTGTAATCAGTAAACTCAATTGTGTTCATTAAGTAAACTAAATTGTGTGTATCCAGTAAATCCAATTGTGTGGATTCAGTAAACCCAATTGTGTGGATTCGGATTGAGTAAATTCAATTGTTTGGATTCAGTAAAACCCATTGTGTGGATTCAGTAAACTCATTCAGGTTTACAAAAGCCCATTCTTATTTCCTAGTTTATGTAGAAAACTTGCACTGAGCCCCCATTATGGTCAGGTTCCAAGGACTAAAGGCAAAGCTAAAAATACAATTGTATTTTTTTTTCTCTCCGATCAATTTCCTTTCGATTTCCTCAGTTCGATTCTAAGGCAAAAGATTCCCTTTTTTTTCAATCCTCGAATGGAAAGCGAAACGCTAACAAGGGCGTATCCCTCTGAGGGGTAGTGAGGAGCGTATTTGGAAAGAAAGCTGTGAAGCAGGAGAAAGTGCAAAGGTGTGAAAGACCTATTATAGCCGCAGATCACCCCCTACAAGTATTGTTAGGCTTGGAGGTCAAATTGCGGCCGTCCGGGCCCGGGATGGCATACAATTCTCCAGATGTCAGCCGCAGCAAGTTTGCCTGTGCTACATTTGCCATCCCCTTGCGGCAGAGTAAAAGGATAAATAAGGAGAAGAAAGAAGGGAGACAGAAGGGGAGAGAAAAGGGTGCGGAAAATGCAGGCTTGTTAAAAAAAAACCCCCGACCGGAACCAAAGGGCAATGTTGACCCTCCATTCCGGACCCCTCACAGGGATGAATGGACGAAGGCTGGTCGGCGACGACCTTTCAAAATTAGTCGTCAGTCAAGAAAATGGGTGAGAAGAGTCTTTTAAAGAAAGTGGTGGAAAAAATGTAAAATGAAAATGCCAAGAAGGAATAAACTCCAGGTAGTCTCAATCTAGTTTGAGACTGCCGACGTCATTGGGGCCACGAGAGTATGCCACTCCTCCAGGGGCACCCCCTTACAGGGAAAATGTTGTAAAACACAAATCTCTTTAGACGGTAGACTTTTTCTAAACCAGATAACGCAAGCGCAACTATCTGAATAAAGGTCACCTGATAAAAAAGATCTGCATTCCAAATAAACCCAGTTATTGTGTTTTTAGTCGACAAAAGCAAAACATGGAATTACAAAGCCACACATCAAACACCCCAAGTTATAATCAACTACCTCACATAACAACTCCACCCTCCTCCTCCTCCTTTATCCGCACAAACTCCGCAAAAGAAGATGGACAAAAATGGCATCAAGCTACGCTGGATTGAAGCCCCGACTCGGACCCCAAATTCAATAATTTAGTTCCGGTAATGAAAAAGGTCAACAGACATAGGTCGCGTGCCCCCAATTATTCTGACATATGACCTCACGACCTTCAAAACTTTCAGCAAGTGGGGCAATCCGACCCATAGTTAGTTCTTTTAATAATTCTTGGACTAACCTTGGGACGACCTTAATAATTATATCATTCGAAAGAGAATGTTTAACAACATAAGGGTTTCAAATTTCGTTAGAATCGGCCGAATAGTTACGATATCATTGCCATAACACTCTTTGAAAAGTAAAATGGTTACCGTCCGACCGATCGACGACCTACTTCCTAACTTATAGAGTCAGGTGCGCGCAATTAAAACCCCCACTGTTCCCTCTCCTTGATACACAGACCGCCTCAATATTTCCTAAACGAGTTTTAGCGTAAGCCGCCAAAGTGCTTTGATTCTTTTACCTTTATGAATTGTCTGCTCGGAATTCTTCCATAAATAGATAGTATGTACGTATACCATTGCTCTTAAATTATGGTACCGTTTATATTATAACCTCTCATTTTGGGTATATCCCCCCCCCCCCTTGACCCCTTCAAAAAAGTTAACGTTGGTATTATACATATATTTAAAACTGAGTCTACATTATCCCTGGTACTCATTAAAAGTCCAGCCCCCCAAATCAGGTATTATTCATAAAATCCAATTGTAGGCTTGACTTGAAAATATAATCTAATACAGGGTGACCCCCCCCCTCCCCCCCAAAAGAACAGGCCCCCAACTTTCGATAAGCTTGATTTCTTAATTGGATAAATAATTTTAAAAAATGAGGCCTATTGAAATTAGGGGCTTGTTTGGGGGGCGCCCCCATGTATACGCTATGGAGATAAACAAAAGGATTCATTCTTGAATCGGGTAATTAATTGGTAAAGTACTCATATTTTCCAGTTAATTGCGCCACCTGTCCCTTTTCAATCGTAAACGAAGTAATCTATTGGATGAAATTCACATAAAGATCAAAAGGACAATCGGAGGCAAACTCGGAAACAGCATGGGGCTGGTCCCCATTGGGAGAGGGGAAGGGGGCATTAAGAGCCATAGTATTGTATTTTACCATCAACCAACGGTAATTAAATATAAAATAGTGGCCCAAAGGATATCCACCCGTTCCGCAGCAGGGGGAGTTTGGGGTATGGAAACCCCTTCGTTAGGTTTCAAGACGAAAAAGTGGTGTGTTTTCTGTGCGAAATAAGGGAAATTGAAGAGAAAAGGTTCTTGTGGATGAGTATGTGTGTAGCCGCATTGGTCACTAGAGCTGTCTGTGCGTTTTCCTCAAATCTGATGCACCGCAGAGTGGCGGCAGCTTCCTGCGAGCACCGAAGTATTTTGTGGTGAATCGAAACCGGTGGAAATCCTGTAGTGTGCCAATAAATGCAAACGAGCGGTTCAAAAGCTTCGCTTGGGTGAATCTTTTTTGAGACTCAGGGTGGCGCAGTCGATTCTCTGCTCGCCAAAGATGATCCGGCAACACAGGAAGCTGTTCGCAACTCGGCACAAGCCACTTTCGTTCTTTATTTTTTCATCGCCCATTATCCAACACCCGTCTATAATGGTGGCCATACTCGGGAGTGGAGTCTTATACCTTGGATAACGTCTCCAAGTGACATTCGTCGTGCGTAGTGCACCATGAAGGGCGATACGCCGCCTACCAACGATGATCCGGCGACGCAAAAAGCCGTTCGCAAGTCGCCTCACGCTACTTTCGCTCTTTATTTTTCCATCGTTCCTTTCCCTACACTTCTCTCTCTACAATCCAACGCCTAATTTCCTCGGTTAGCGAGAAGTCTTAAGAGTCCAGTAACTGCGTTTCTAGAAACTTCCTAGGATGTGTTTGTATCCTGTAATAATAATAATAATGGAACGTCGCTCCTCTTTCCTTTTTCCCTCCTATATGTTTCGGTCTTGTTCATTCCTTGATTAAGGCCTTTGCAAATAAAGGCAGCGCTCGGAATATTATTTATCTCTTTACGCGATTATGCTTCTCTCAGTAAGGACCCACAGTTCAGCGTGGAATCCGAACAACGGGTCGTTACAGCACATGAAAACAGCTTCCCGATAAATTCGATGTTTCACCCCCCTCTCCCCCCTCGAGCGAAGCCCTGAAATGCAATCTGTCAAAACAATTTGGGGTACAGAGGAAATCGCCTAAATCGCTTATTCAGGCTATTGGGAATTCACTTTTTTTTTTCCTAGTTACGGTTAAGGGGAATCTACACGGTTACTCCCCCCCCCCTGCCAAATTGGATTTACCACCTAAATTCAACTTTGTTCTGTCGAACACTACATAAAACTCCCCAAATACCATAGTGGAAGATGAAAGGTGCCCTGCGACAGGACTACAGCGGCAAACTCATATGATCATTGGAAACTTCTCATGGATGACTTTGGTATCAGAATGAAACCACGATGAGGAGGGTGTTACTTTGTGTGTATGTACGTGTGTGTGCGCTCTGCATATATCCAATTCATAATCAGATAGGGGGGGGGAAGGACGGAACTAACAAATTTTAATGCAATTACAAACAAAACCAATTCTTTGTAGAGAAGGAAAGAAAAGGGAGAAACAAAGAAAAGAATGATGTGATGAAAAGAGTGATAATAATAGATTGTCAAGAAGAAAAGTAATTTTGAATATGGCAACTAAAAGAATTGACAAGAATACAACTATTCGAATACTACTATAACCATTCCAAATAAACTCTGGTAATATATGTAATAATTTTGGACTCTAATTGTTAGTCCTTTATCAATGATGGCAGAAACGAGCTTAATTCTTCTTCATGACAAAGGGCGTGGAACAATGTGACCATCACAACTATAATTGACCTTCGTTAGGTCGGTCTTCTTCTTCCGCCCTACCCTTGCACCATCACATATGTTGATCATTGCCATATCGCCTACATGGTGGTACAAACGTACAAGGGCACGAATTAAGTGGAGAGTGATGGCAATGCTTATATCGCATAAAAACCAGTTGTTTTTCTAAGTTAGGCATCCAGTCCCTAGTTGTTATGTTGTGAATAATTATGGTAAATGTTTCTTTGATTATTATAGTTCATAATCAATACATTTAATCATTTTTTATTTTATTCATCCATAAAACTATATTTTAAGAACGGAATGTTTTGTAGGTTTTTAATAATGATAGATATTTTTTCTCTTAGTTTGGTATGACCTAGGTATATTTTAAGTTTTTATCCAACTTCGTTCTGAGAGTTCCTTTAGAGTTTGAAAAAAAACAAAATGGTGAAGTTCAGAAATAAATATGAGGATCGAATGTTTTGGAATTTTTTAAAACAAAAAGAATTACAAATGGTGAAGTTAAGAAAAATTATTAAAAACTAGGCATGGCTGCTATTTTGGCGTTTATTCGAAAGTGTCATCGAAGTTATTTCTAAAATAGATTTTCAATTTTAATCTTCACCTGGAGGAAGTAATACTGGCCCCTAAAAAAGAGTAAAGCAAAAGGAAATTATTATAGCAAGTTTCGATGGAGGAAAAAATAAAAATTCCTGAGAATTGTTTTTTCCCTATTTAAAAAGACTTCTGATAAAACTCTTTTATTCCCTTTAGTCCTAGAAAATAATCATCCATTTAAAAAAAATAGACCGAGAGTAAATTATTTGGAGATATGTACTGGAAACCTTTTTTTTTTAAAAAAAATAGACCAAATGGCCGTTGCCAAAGCCGAATAAGCCGTAGGCAACAGGCAGAAGGTCTGCCTGCGAGGTGTAAGCTGCTCCTGTAAGGAGTGGCGAAGCCACTTCTTACAGACCAGGGTTACCTGTTTTTCTATGGGAAGGAAAAACAAAGAATTTCAGTCAAAAGGTTGTTGTTTTTTTTAATCGCAAAGTGGTGAAGTTAGAGGAAGTAAAGATGTATGAAAGATACATATACAGAGTAGACTGGGTTTCCATGGATACTGGGCTCGATTCCCGGCGAGAGCGGACACAAAAAATCGGTGCAGGTAGGGAACTCACACTAATCATGGTACACACAAACACATCACTTTTCCTTCTCCTGAAACCCCCGAGAAGGATTTTAGAGCAAAACTCCCCTGACGTTAAACCGGTAGCTCTCTTGAACCACGAAGTCTGGTTGATGGCACCTTACAGGAGGAGCTTTCGCTTCGCAGACAGAACTTCGGTCTGCGGCCTACGCCCTATCTTGCTCTAGCAACGAGGTTTTGGTCTAAAAGAAATTAAAATATTTCTATTACATATTCCTTAATAATTTACTTTTGGTCTATTTTTTCTTTTCAAATCCATACTTATTTTGTATGCCTAAATTTAAGAAAAAGCCTTTAGCTGAATTCATTTTAATATATCTTAAAAACAATCCCACCTTTTTTTCATCTAAATTTCCTTTTATATACTAAAAAATACTCCCCCCCCCCCAACCCGCCATGCCTTAATTTTAACTCATTTTACAAATTTCACGATTTCTAATTTTTGGGGTCATTCTTACAAGGTGAGAAAAAATGGTAACGCTTAGAAATTACTTGGATAGAAGCTTTAAATATACGAAAAAACAGCCATAATAACTATTTTTTTCGAACTCTAAATCAATTCTTAGAAATAACAAATAAAAACTTTTAGTTAAACAGCCCTTCGCTCTAATTTATTTTTTCATCACTAACTCTATAATTTAAGAAGGGGATTTTTTTGAGTATTTGAATAATAATTTCATCTTAGTTTGGTTATGACATGTTTTTTTTATCAAAGTTATTTCTAATAATTCTTTTATAATACCAAAAAATGAAATTGTGAAGTTCAGGAATAAATATAAGTATAGTTCAGAAATTTATTTTTATATATCTTCTTCTATAACTATATTTTAGCAACGTGATATTTTGAAAGGGGGGAAATTTACTTTAGAGTTCCTTTTTAAAATTATTATAATTGGCGAAGTTCAGAAAATTTATAAAAAATTAACCATGGCTGCTTTTTTTTAGATTTTAAATTTTAATCTTAGCAGCAAAGCGCAAGCTTCCACCTTAGGGGAGGGTGGCGAAGCCATTGTCTGATCTATCAATAAACTCTTAAAGACCTTGGATAAAAGGATTTAATATACGAAAACCATTTCTTGTCATCATCATCATCATCATCATCATCACTAACTATAATTTAAGAAGGGAATGTTTGTGAGAATTTGAATAATAATTTCATCTTAGTTTGGTTATGACTTATGTAAGTATGTTTTAAATTTTTATCAAGGTAAAATTTCTATGAATTTCTTTAGAGTTTAAAAATACAAAATGGTTAAGTTCAGAAAAAATATGATTATCTAATGCTTTAGTATGTTTTAAAAGAAAATAAATTGCAATTGGTGAAGTTCAGAAAATGTACATATAAAAATTTAAGCAAGGCTGCTTTTTTATTTTATCTTCTATAACTCTTTATTTTAGCAACGTGATATTTTGAAAGGGGGAAATTTAGTTTAGAGTTCAGTTTTAAAATTATTATAATTGGCGAAGTTCAGAAAATTTATAAAAATTTAACCATGGCTGCTTTTTTTAGATTTTAAATTTTTATCTTAGTAGCGAAGCGCAAACTCCCCCCCCCCCTTCGCCCGTAGGGGGAAGTGGCGAAGCCGTTGCCTGGTCTCCTAATAATTTACTCTTGATCTGTTCTTTCAAATCCATTCTTAATTTGTAGCCTTAGAGGCAAGAAAAAAAAACATCGGTAATAAATTTTCTAAACTTCGATAATCATATTTTTTTTCTGGACCTCGTTATTTACTCTTGGTTAATATGTACATACAAACTAGGAGAAAAAAAAATTATTATTCAACCCATCCAAAAAATCCCGTTCTTAAAATATAGTGTTAGAGAATGATAATATGTATGTACTATTATGGGTCTTGCGATGATAGCATGGCCGTGAAAAGGTAGCGTGCCTTATGAATGGGGGGGATACCTGTTAATATTATTGCTAGAATGCTTTTGACATTCATTATATCCTATCTTTAACTGTAAATGGCTAAATGGTCATAGGTAGGTTCCACTAATTTAATCCTACCATTTTCCGTTAAACCTGTATCACCAGCAAATCAGTATCGCCCGTGCCAAAGGTCAAGAGAAGGTCCAATATGAAATGAATTACATTAGATCATTCTCTTTCCTGGTCAGAATAATATCACAACCGCCGTTGCAATTCCTCTCATTACCAGCCACAACTATTTTCAATTTCACTAGTGGGAGGGGAACTTCCCTACACATCTCCCAAGACTAGGGAACTTTCTTAATAGGTTAATAGCGCTTGCAATACAAGCCTTGACCACTAGCGCGTTTCAATAAAGACAATTTGGAGGTAGCAAATAACTACCTTGAATTTCTCGTCTGTCAAATCAGATGAGATTTTCCACCAGAGTTCATTCTTGATGTGCCCAATCATTTATCGCATAGTGACTTGAATTCTGAATAAGCGTAGAATTAGCTAATCTACCTTCTCAAAAATGGTCGCTATTCTTCCTCTATCCGACAGGGAGGGACTGGAATGACCTTAATTGCTCCTGGATGATCGATAAGTTGGTGAGCCTCCAAACGCAGGTTACCAAATGTGGACAAAGTCTCATATGTGATCTAAAGACTCCACGGGGCATGGTTAACGGTATCCCCACACTTATACGTAGAACCTCTATCAGAGACTACTTTAGTCGGGTTCCTGATCCGTCATATTGAACCGTTTATACAGACGAGGGTTGAGCTCTCATTGGAAAAGTAGAGTGATCCAGGGGCCACCGAGACACTAGACGAATCCTGACTGATAGACAAAGAAAGAATATTTTCGTGGTTAGCTTAACACCCCTCGACTGATTTGTCAAAATTAACAAGTGCAGTAGGCAAAGTAGGATGATACGTTCAATGTTTTTTTTCCATATTTTTCGCTATTTCAAGTGTTTATTTCAGAAAATGAGAAAGACTCACTGCATTATTGATCTTATATGATGAGTGATTTCTTCAGCAATGCTACTGAAAGTTTCTAGTTATGCAGGTGTATTTTCCAACAAACAATTAATCCTGCTTCCTTCGAATATATTTTCACCAAATAGAATAGATAAAACTTTATTCCCTCGATGTCTCCTTTGATATTAATGCCATCTACTTAACAAAAACAGGTGCCGAATCCCTTCAGACAATAAAGCTGAGAACAACGCTTGGAACTATTATAGGAACTGTGGACGATACTGATCGGCTATCAACTACATCCGTGGGCCAAAAGAGGAGATTTTATTCCTTCAGGTACGTATACCCATTAGGGATGTAGTGACAGAAGGGATATTATATATAAACGTTTATAGGTACATTACATCCCTAAATATTTCTAACGATATTTTCAAGATATAAAATGAAAATTTCTTCTCTTGCTTTTGGTGTATGTGAAAAAACTGAAATATTTAATTTGGGGTGATTCTTATATAAAATCAACCCCCTGTATATTTTCTATACCCGGATAAGCAATCGAATTCAATAATCTTCATTTCAATTCCCTAAGATAGGTATATCTTCACACTGACGATAACTTCTGTTGTGTGGGGTCCAATTTCGATCTCATGTAGAATTCTAATTCCTAGAATGTTTCGGGACTTAATTCTACATTACCTAATCTAACCTTACCTAATCCTAAACTTTAGCGACCTGAATTCAAGAGCCCCAAATAATAAGTGTAACACTTAAATCAAGTCAGATTTCAAGACTCACTTATAATCATGCCACTTTTTTTGGTATTCTAAAGGGGGCTTCCGTATGCCAAGCCACCCATTGGACCTTTACGATGGGCAGACACACAACCAACCAGCGAGGCATTGGGTACCAATCCTTTTGATGCGACGAGATTTAAGCCATTCTGCCCCCAGTATGACCATGACAAAAACATGGTCGTGGGCAGTGAAGATTGCCTCTACCTGAACGTCTTTTCGCCCTTTTTGCCAGGTAAGAGACCATCCTTCCGTCACCTGATAATAGCATGTAACCAGATGGGCACTATTAAATAAACAAGGTCAACAGACATAAGTCGCGTGCTCTCAATTATTCTGACATATGACCTTACGACCTTCAAAACTTTCAATAATTCCCGGACTAACTTTGGGAGAACCTTGGCAATTATATCATTCAAAAGAGAATGGAAAACAACATAAAAGGTTTCAAATTTCGTTAGAATCGGCGAAAAGTTAGGATTTTATTGCCAAAAAAACTCATTGAAAAGTAAAATGGTTACCATCCGATCGACCGACCTACAGATAGACTTATAGAGTCGCCGCCTCCACGCGACTAAAAATGCCCCGATTCCTAAAGGACACTCACAGTCTTATAGCGGGATGCCCACTTACCAGAGAGACAGATGCAAGTAGAGATAGAGGAAAATCTATACAGTAATTCCGTAGTGTCCACCTACCTTCAGATGCCACAATTAGTTATGTCACACTTTACGCTGAGTCTCGTTCAGAGTGACAAGACCTCGTCATTTATGAAGGCACGGGTACACATTGACTTGAATCGCTACTGGGGAAAGGGGTGGGGGTTCTAATTAACCACGGTTTAACTAGGTAAGGATGAAAGCCACTAGAATAATGAATACTAGAGGTTGCGAGGATGTATTAAGAGCCTTTACGTAATACTAAAAAATTGCTCACCGTCGTCGGTGGGGTTGAATAAAACTGTTCAAATTGAATCATTCATTTGGTTAATTGTGAAATGTATAAATCATGAAAAGTTATATCACATCCCAGGATTCGTGGGCAATAAAAATACTCACCCCCATCTTTTTAATTTCAAATGAGTGTAAATTTAGAAATATTCAGTGGTACCATTCTTTTATTTCAGGTATCGATGTTTCAGCTTCTAGTCGGTTGCCAGTTCTGGTTTTTATTCATGGTGGCGCCTATACCAGAGGAGCATCATCCTCACACGGTCCAGAGAGACTCATGAGGGAGGATATTGTTCTTGTTACTATTAACTACCGTCTTGGAGTTTTAGGTGAGTATTAGGTCTGAAATGGCACGAAAGCGAAAGGAAATTTGAGTCTTGTGCAGGATAAAAGGCAGTATCAAAATAGAGGAGGGATCTGTAATCCTTAGGGGATCATCCGAAAGTTTTTGCCTAGGTGGGAAAGAGTAACTGTCTAGAAGAGTGGACACCCTCGCTTCCAGCTGTAACGGAGTCACTCCACATCGTGTGGATTGACTGTAGCTACCTATGTTTTAGATCACACGTTGTTCCACAGTGAGAACGGCCTCAATAAAGGTGGCAGATCGCTAGTAAAACATACAAAAGGCAAACATTAACGAATTCAATATTGATCAAAATTTACTACTTATTGTTCGGTATTGCTAAAATTACAAATATTTTTGTTAAAAGGGAGAAATTGAGGGGAGGGGAGTATCCGAATCTCGTTAGAAACGCATTGCTTCGCTCCCAAACACTACAAATTTACATATCACTTCTATGTTCTCTTGTTTAAGGGTTGCTAAGCACTGATGATTCTGAATTCCCTGGGAATTACGCTGCTTTAGACCAGGTAATGGCTTTACGTTGGGTGCGGAGACACATCGCGGACTTCGGAGGTGATTTCGACGCCGTTACTTTAGGAGGGTTCTCCGCTGGAGCGAGCTATGTCCATTTGCATACCATATCACCTCTCTCCCAAGGTAATGTTTAAATCTAAAACTTTCCCCTTTTTTTCGAAGTTAGTCAAAGATCCATTGACTCGGACTATACGATGGTGCTAACTAATAGGAAACATCATAGTATTGATTCTGTTTTGCAAGAAAGAAACTAATCTTAAAAGTCTGGCTGTCTGAAACTTGCACTTAAAACTATTAAGTGAGTGACTGAAGGAACTCAAAATCAAGGCATTTCTATAACTTAAAGCATATATTTAACAATAGATAAATTAAGCTTGTTTATTTCTAAGGCTTGTTCCATAAAGCGATTCTGATGTCGGGAGCTGGAAATTGTTTATGGTCAGTGCAGAACGACCCGTGGCCTGTAGCTGAAGGATTTGCAGCTGATCTCGAGTGTCCAACCTCCTCTACCAGCGATATGAAAGAGTGTTTGCAATTGAAGGATACGAAAGAACTCTTAACAGTTCAAGCTAAAAGAAGTGTAGGTAGCTCACATGCTCTCACCGTAAATTGGTAGTAATCATAAAAGATTCTTCATATTAGCCAAATTTGAATTAAATTATTTCACATTTAGACAATCCTAATTTTAAAGAGTTATTTCAGCCATGTTTTAAATGCAGGAATACGTCTACTGGCCGTTTGAATTCCGACCCATTGTTGACAAAGGTATTCGTTCGGATCCGTTTCTTCCAGCACCGGTCAGGGAACTTTTACATCAACCTATGAATTCCCCCGTGCCAGTTCTCATTGGTGGAACCCCGGAAGAAGGAATTCTCTATGCGTTAAGTAAGAAGCGCACTTTATCTTGAGGTTCTGTCATTTATTTTGAAACTTTGAAATGGCTGTTTTCATTCATAGGTGGACGACACAAGTTTTCAGGTTAAACCAGGTGATAAAATTCACACATTAGGTTTGGTGTCGGAAGAACAACTTTTAAAAAACACTTTGCCCGATATAAATATTCAACTACCAACAAACTGTTGTGAAATGAGAGTAAAATTTAAGACAAGGATAATTGGATTTCGGTGGAGTGTTTCTTACTTAAAGCTAAGAAGCGAAAACCAATGAGGGTATGGCCGCAAGAAAGTTTGTAAGGAGAGATCTGTAATGAAAGAGTGGTGACTTTCTTAATTACTTTCTGGCATCCTTACATCTCTTCAGTGAAGCAGGCGGTCACCAGAAACGTCACCACACCCCCCCGGGAGAGTACAAGGCCCTTCAGCGAGGTGATGGAGTATGTTTTTTGTGTTTGAGGATAGGGTTGTCGAGGAGAACTGTAATTAGTGTTATCTTGGTTTTGTTTATATCCGATGCAAGCTGGAGTTGGGGCAGTGGGGGCAATGAGGCAAGATTTATTCTGTGCTTGTACTTTTGGAGGATAGTCGAGTGGTCTAATTCGAGTTCGGCCAGCAGAAGTCATCTGTGTCGTGTAGTGTAGTGATTTCCCTGAGTTGCCTATTTGGAAGCTGGTTTAAGCGTTTGTTGGTGAGGGGTATGGGTGTGTTTTATTAACTAGTGATTTTTTTTTTTGGGGGGGGGGTATGCTGGTGTTGGCAGTAGTGTGCTTGTTTTTCTTTAAGAGTTTGGGTGAAAGAGGTTTTAAAGGTATTGGTTTACTACTCTGCTGAAGTGTTGGGTTCCTATCGTGTTTAGATGTGCTCCATTTGATAATACTTTGGTTTCGGCGTTGTGTTGATTTTGGATTGTTGTGCTGTTATCCGGATGTATGTGCTGGCGTTTGTTTGTATAATTGTGGTTGCGGATTGTCGTGAATAAGTTAAAAAGTAAAGATGAGGAAATCCCACCCTGGGGGGGTCTTCATTGGGGAGTGGTAGTACGAATTGTGTTTTGGCACTGTGACTTAACGCTGTGATTATGTCGATTGCTGTTAGTATTGCGCGTGTAATGTGTTGGTTGAATACGTCTAGAAAGTGTTGTGAGGTATGTTAAGAGAATTGTGGTTGAGTATCTTTTCTGAATCCGTGTTGTGTTTGTGTGAAGGGTATTTATTGGCCGCTTCTTCGTTGTATGAGTTTCTCAAGGGATTTGGATAAAGTGCCCAATAGTGAGATATGTCGGTATGGGTTAAGTTGCGTTGGTGGCTTGTCTGGTGTGAGTATTGGTGTGATGTGTGCTTTTTTTCAGATTGTGACAATGGTATTGTTGAGCCAGGAGTGGTTGACAATAGCTGAGAGTGCTGTTTGATTGGAGATTTAAGTGAATGTTTGATTTATTTTCCGGACCTGTGGCTTTAAAGTTTTTCGCTTGGTTTTGGCGTGGGTTTTTTTATGTATTTATGGATTTTTCTGTTATGTTTATGTGGTTAGGAAGCTCGTGTTTGTCTAGTAGTCTAGAGAAAGTGAAAATACCTTCAGAGTATATAGTCGCAAAATCATCAGTAAAGTAGGTTATATTATTTGTCAAATTTAACCAGACCAAACTTAACTAGATCTCGAGTTTCCTTGGCAGAGTATCTCTACTTGTTTCACTACTTGGTCTCAGGTACTCGAAAACCTGAGTTTAAAACCTCCATTACACGGGTATAGTAACAGATAGCAAAATGAGTCAGACGAAGAGTATCGTAATAAGTTAAGGAAATTAAGATATAGAAAAAAAAACCTTAAAAAGTAATGTGATGATTTAAAACTAAGACCATCAGAAGTTGTGGACCTATCTGAAAGCCCTCAAATATAAGCGCATTACCCCTCCCCCCCTGTTGAGATTCATGGAGACCCTAAATGACTTGATCACTTTTTTCAGCTGTTCTTCTTTTCTCCAATGAAAGCTCAAATCCCAGATCTGTCTTTGAAGATGCTTCTGTCTACACCTTGAAAAGCCTCTGGCCCAATTCGTCATCTGCTGAAGATATAAGCAATACACTGAGATCCTTTTATTACACTAAAAACTCCCAAACCGACTTGAATACTCTGGTGGCAGAAATGACAGATGTAAGAAAAAATATTTTTTTAGCCTAGCGAGATAGGGTTGGGCAAATCGAATCAGCGTTAGAACTGTTCCAGAATAAAATTTTTCTTATTTTCATATATTTCTGTACATTTTCACATTCTTTTTGACCTGAAAAAAGTTAGAAATTACGATTATTTTAACATATAATATTGGGAAACATTGCCGCATGGAGCTTTCAATTTTCTGCTTTGAAATCGGCCCAAAGAACCAGTTTCGAGGTCTCTTGAATCATGGTTTTGAACTATAACTTTTTATCTAAATAAGATAGAACAACAAAATAGGCCCAAATTAAAGTGTTTTTAATACTCCTTCTAATTTACAGTCATGAGCAAAAGTTATGAAAATACTATATTTTTTCATATAAGAAAATAATGAACTCATCAAACGTGGCATTTTATTTAGTATGTTTGTATCATAATTTGAAGGTGAAATATACAAAAAATCAGTCCAAACACATTTTATTAATAAATAAAATGTGTTTTATCTTCAGAATTGCTTCAATTCGTTTTGGGGGGAGACCAAGTTTGTGATGATTTATTGTCTGGTGGGGCTCCATTTTTGTTCAGTAAGCATCCATAACTACTCACAATGGGACGGCCTCTATTTATCAACCGCCTGTATAATTATCACCCACAAATTCTGTATTGGGTTAAAATATGGCGAATTCCCAGGCAAAGGGACTAAAAGTTCGATGTTATTTTCGGCCCAGAACTTTGTTATTACTTTTGCTTTGTGACAAAAGGTGTGCCATCAAGCAAAAACAAAAAAATACGGTTATCATCTCCAAATTGGTCCTGAACCCTTAGGAAAAGGTACTGGTGAAGCACATTCTGGTACCATTTTGAGTCATGGCAGTGTTCCTGGTCAAAATTGTTAATGCTCCACTTTCCTCAGATGAGAAGTAGCCACAGACACGAAGTGCGTCCGAAGGCTTTACCGTGGGCACGACACAGGACTCTTGAAAACGCTCCCCTTTTCTCCTTCTAATGAGGGATCTTCCAGAAGCTTTAAACAAGCGGAAGGAAACTGCATCAGAGAATATCACATTGCCCCAGTCTTTAACAGTCCATTCTTTATATTTCCTACAAAAGTGGAGCCTATCTGTAAGGTTCTTCCTCGTGAGATGAGGCTTCTTCGCAGCCCTTATCGACTGCAATAATTTAAATATTACATTAATTATTCTTATCAGGTAAATTTTAAAAACGAATGAAAAAATACAAATATATATTAGTCTCAAAATTTTGGCAATAACTGTATACACTGGTGGACATAGGGGGTTGGTCCCTCCCCAGGCGAAACTTTTTTGGGGGGGGAAATATTTTAATGAATTCAAGCCAAGCGTTTTGTTTTTCCACATAAATATGATTTCATTATTATTATAGATGAAAATAAACTACGAAAACTTGTGAAAAAAATACATATAATGTTGTTTAGAGGGGCGGCAAATTCTAAGACTGCCACAGGGGGCATACATGCTTATGATTGGTACATACAAAGTTCAGAAGTATCACAAAATTCGTTTTCTCACATTCAAGGCAAACAAGGCACATTATTCATGACACGAATTTGAGATTAACATTTTGTCACAAATCTAAACATTCAAGAAGTGAAAACATTACATGTTGATTAATTTCATGATGAAATTTAAACATTCAGTTAGTTGTTGAGAGTTTGTTTCGTGAAGCTATCAAGTCCGTTCAAACATCCTTAAGGTACTTAAACCAGGGATTATCTGGATCCTTACTTTCCGAACAACTTCATCCAAACTTTCCCTACTAGCATTTCCAGAATGTATTGTCGATAGAACAAAAACACATTTTGGTTTAGCATTTTCTCTAGCAGTTTGGCAGCTCCTCTGTGAACTAAACAAGGGTAGAAATATTATCCGTAAGTTTCCATGTCTCCATAAAATCCTTTGAAGCCTCAGCCTGAGCTTTTCCAGAAGAATCGTTGATGACAGATACTCCCAATAACTTTCTTTGAGTGTATGAAGGTGAAACAGACATTAGCACAGCTAAAGACTTTGAGGTAGTTCCAGGTTCACTGTCCAAGATATCTTTGAGCAACTTTCCCTCCCAGTGTAAGGCAGCGTACAGTAGTTGGTTTTCACAAAACTTGGACATGTAAATCTAGCTGATATTATACTTAGATAGCATTCTATTGCTACGTATTGTTGAGGTTGAGATAAATTTATCCAGATCAACCCCTCCAGATTTCAAGTTCGCAGAACTAATGCGGTAACTTGATTGTCTGATAAGCCAAGACGATCAGCTGTATTGAAGATGACATCACATTCCATTACCTTCCTTGGAACGAGGTTAATGGTAATCTATGTCCTCTGTGTCAGCCTCTTTGTCAGTCGAGTCACTCCAATTATGTCATCCACAAAACAACTGCCTCTTGTTCTACTACAGCTGTAAAATAGTAAAACATGTCAAGCCACTAATTGTTAAGTACATCCTAAATATCGCAATGGAGTAAAATTAAACCCTTTTTGCGACGCTCAAAGTAATTAGTTTTGTATTGTTCCTGTGTGTATATGCTGTAGTATTTCATGCCTCGCTGTTTGCTGCAGGGATCTTGTCTCAAAAATCTTTTCATGACTATACGTATTACTTTCCCTCTGTCTTTTGGTCTTCGTAGAACCTGACCATTCTTCTCTCTGGAAAACAGTCTGTTATTCTGTATTTACTGGATTGCTTCTGGAGCTCTATACCGAATAGGCTGTATAATTCCAGCATAAATGCTCCTCCTTTTCCGCAAACAGTTACTTGCTATTTCTTCATTTCACCAGAATACAATGTTTCTCATGGAATTTCATGAAGAGCTTCATTGCGTTATATTTCGTCATTGTCTTGATCTTAGCCATCTGCCGGAATGGGATGATTGATTCAACTGTTTCATATGCAAGGTCTGGAACCTTGGGCCTCCCTGCATTTTCATGTAAATTCTGAATATTAAAGAAATACTCAAACGCCTGTCTGTTGGTAGAAACCTGGGGACTACTGATAAGAGCTGAAGGGTATCCAACCAGGACAGTATCAGTGAGAGATTTATTAGATGGCTCAGTTAACACCTTCCCGTGGACAGTACGTGAACGTGCTAAGATCTCAACTGTGCGTCCACGGAGCTCCCTCAGCTACTTGCTTATTGTCATTATGAAGTTGTAACTTGTAGATGGTTTTCTATATTCTAATTAAGATTATATTATTTCCTGAAAAAATAGATATAATTATTATTATTTAGTAGTAGTAGATTTAATGATTATTTATTATTCTTATGCTCTTTCATTTGATACCTAATTTGTTTCTCTATCTTGTTTAGATCTAAAGTTATAATGCAAAACAGGACTCAAGGGAACCCCGACCGAACTGGTGCTTTTCCGGCAATACTTCTCAACATTATAGGTCAAAATATTTGTGATTTCCGTCTTTTCAGTTAAAAAAAATAATGGAGAAATGTACAGAAATCTATGAAAATAAGAAAAAAAAAATTAAAACAGGGGTAACTCAGCGTCCATGGTACATTAGAAAATATAACAAAGAGACTAATTAAACTTTAGATCAGAAAAAATCACCAAACCAATTAGAATCTAAAAAAACAACTAATTCCAATATTTTAATATTATTTATTTAATCTGATCTTAGATCAATATTAGGTCTAGAAGTTAAGAAAGTTAATTCTAGTTTCTCTTTTAGTAAAAGGGACAACGATTGACTAATTTTAAGGAGGTGAAAAGAATTGAAATTTAGCTCAAATTTAAGCTTTTATTATCTAAGTAAACAACTTGAAATTTAACAAATAAAATAACCCCCCCCCCTCCAATAATAGCCTGTAAATAAAATAATTTAAAACAAAAATTACAAGAATGATTGAATATTGAAGCGAAAAGACAAGTGAAGAAAAAGAATTAATTTTTCATCTCTTCCGTTTGCATTCGAAGGTGATAAAAACTGACTGAAGAAGAGAACAGAAGCAAGAGTGAATAGAATAAGGAGAAACGTGAAACTGGGTCATAATAATAATAATCATAAAACCCCGTGTGGTTTCTTGCCTTTTCCATTTTCCTCGTATCCCTGCTGCCTCAACTTGTTCGATTTAGATCTCGGTTTTGGTATACATTTTTCACTCTAAGGGTGATAAGACAAACCTCTAGTACGATCTAGAGAGCCTTGGATAAGGCTCAAATTTGATCTTTGGGAGAACGGATTGGTTTTAATTCTTGCTAAAGAAACGGCAACACTACAATTGAGTTGCAAGGTTGGTTTTATTTCAAATTAGTTTGAAGAAAGGGTTTTTTCGTTGGCATTTTCGGTGTCCGTGCCATCGTTGGCAAAGACCAGAATGGATCGCTAAAATGGAAGAGTTGCAGGCCTTTAGAGACCAGTTAAGAATAGCCACCATCCTTTCAAGATTATCACGAGATATCTCGATTTTAGATTTTAAAGGTATTTAGAACTTCACGAGATACTCGTATCTCGGCCTTTTATTATATAACAAATCTTGCATCCTGAGTCAAGCCTGAGATTACTTGGGACTTTCTTATACCTGGCAACGACTAGCCTTCATTATTTTTACTGTACAGCTGAAAAAAAATGATTCGCTTTCCTTGTAGGATTTTTCTCTTGACTTTGAAGCGCAATCGCACCGAGGCGCCAAAAAATCTGAGAGATCTGTAAAGAAGGAAGCAAAGGTGGACGAAGCGAAAATATTGGAAGACATTGGGGCAGGGAGGGTGCACAACTGCGGGTAGGGAATGCTATCCTTCCTGGTTTCAGTTGTAGCAGGGGCATCACCCCTGCTATACAATTCAACCCCTAGCGGGTTTGTTCCTTGTTGGGGTAAAATCATTCACAAGTTGCAAGCGTGAGATGGTTGATCTCGTCAAAAGTTCGGGCCTATTGTTGCTTTAATACAGGGTGTCGTAGAATGCCCCCCTTTTTGTTTTAAGAGTTCTAAGTGTCTAATATATATTGATATTATAATAATATCTTAACGAACAGAGCCGTTCCGAAACACGTAAGGATATAGAGACGCACAATAATTCCCCAAATAAACTTATATTTTACCTTTATCAATTGAATACACAACATTTAAACATTAACCTCAGCAATACTCTGAATATTATCATAAACAAGAATTAATTCAATTAGTTGGACCGTCTAAAATTGGTTAATTTCGCTACACACCTCAATAATATAAGAATTAGGCTTACAGGCTCATCTGGAGTTTAAAAGGCCTCAGGAATGTTATTGACTCACGACGCGTGCCGCCTGGCCAGATGTAGATGGGTAGGATCACAAGGTCGTTTTGGCGAGGGTAGCAGCTGGGGGGTCCACACGGTATTCCGGGGGGGGGGTTCTTCAAGGACGCGAACAATTACGGTGCTTTATGCGGCACCAAGTTAGTCGTTGTCTCTGTGGCGAGAGGGAGTAGAACTTGGTTCTTATACCAAGTTAACTTGGAGTGCGGTGTGACCACCGAGTAACGAGCTCGAGGGGGAGCTTTTCTCTTTCGTTACTTATTTCCTCATGGACGAGGACTGAACTCGGGGAGGGTCTTCTTCAAAGGCGAGGATCGATGAGGGGGGGAGAAGTTTCTCTGACGAGAATAAGTTACTTAACGTTCGGTTTGGTAACCAGGAACTAGCTCGAGGATGAGCTTCTTCTTAGTTCCAGACTTCTTAAAGGGCGAGTATAACGGAGGGGGGTTTCTCTGACGAGAATAAGTTGAACTTGGTTCTTCACCAAGTTGACTTATGAGTTCGGTGTGGCCACCGAGTAACGGGCTCGAGGGGAGCCTTTTCCTTCTTTTCTTAATTCCTCAAGGACGAGGAATACCCCTGGTGTTTAAGGTGCACCAGGATATGAGGAGTCTCTCTGGCGAGAGTAAGTTGAACTTAACAAAGTTAACTTATCGTTTGGTTTGATAACCAGGGACTAGCTCGAGGATGAGCTGCTTCTTAGCCCCTTAAGGTAGGTAGCCCTGCCTCTCTTGCAGGGTACTTCTTGGTCTGGCGAGCTAAGTACACTACCAATCCAGTCTAGGTAGCTCGGTTTTAATCGAGGACTTCGTCACCTGGAGTCTGACGTATACTACCTCGATTTTCCTCAGTGTTCCTCATTTATACCTAGTCACCCCACTTGGGGAGTGGTAAGGAGGGGATGGGCTTGAGGACGGCCCCAGGAGAGTTCTTATGCCCAACGGTTTTTCCCACCGAGTCTTACATCGGCTCCTCGTTAGCCTTCGAGCTTGGGAGAAACACGTCTCCAATTTTTTATTTGACGTGAAATTGAATCCCAATCTCCTGGGGGAGATCTTGCATTTTAACCTTTAGGTCTTTTATGGCGCCGAGTGGAGCGACGCTGCGGTTAAGCGCTGGACCCGCCGATGCCTTCGGACGGATGTCTTTGCGGTAACCCGCCTTGTGACTGCACCACGAGTGAACGGGGGGGGGGAGAAGTGACGATTCCCCTACACATGGTTACCCCCCCCTCCATCCGGGACCTAACTTTCGGTAGGCTTTATTAAATCGACAAAACATTAAGAAATGAAGCCTAACAAAAGTTAGGGCGTTGATGGGGGGGGGGGGGGGGGGTAGGTGTCACCCTGTATATCCTAAGGGAAGCGTATCAATTATTCACCCAAAGTTCTGGTAACTGATGAGGGAAGAATAAAATTGTTTCCCTTTCAAAAGTTGGGTTGTTTGAGGAAGAATTCTGGAAGGAAATATTAATGACGCTTGTTTTCAGGCTATGACTGACTTGTTCGTTACATCCTGTATATGGGACGCAGCTGCAAACTTCGCTTCTCTCCAAGTTCCCGTACATACGTAAGTTTTAATGTATTTGAGGTGTGTATATATATGTGTGTGTGTACATACTTCATACATTTGAGTACATTTATCGTTTTGTAAATACCTTATGATGCCAATTTTGGTATTCGTCTCTCTGGGTCCTCAAACAATTAAACTCGATGATTTTTACTTGTATTCTTGTTGTTTACAGTGTTATTCTTGTGCCTTACTCATTTTTATTCAGTTTATATTCTTTCATTAATTTTCAGTTTTATCTCCTTTGTACACGAAGAGATAGGGGTTACCTACTTAGTAAGTCACAAAATCTTATACGGAGAAACGACTGATATAATTCCTTGGAAACTGTCTTTATTTGGCTTCGTGTATAGAAGAGTTGTTCCCATTTATATGGAAATGAACGAAAAGTAATAAAGGCAATAGATTTAATGATTACCAATAAATATTGGCCTCTTCGACAAATTTTATCCAAGGATACATCATGGTGTATGAGGACAAACTTCTTTTTTTTTAGGAGCCCATCTAGCGACTGCCTACTTAGGGCATAAGTCGCCGAACTCACTAAAACCTACTACTTAACTATATTAAAAAATAACAATATATAAATAACAAATAACGATAAAAAACAACCAAAAAAGGAAGCGGGCTACAGCGTCGGGGGTAGGCCGCCCCTCCCCCGGCGCAGGAACATGCAACCCACAACAGACAGTCAAATAAAGTGGAAGAGGCCAGCGTCCTCCAAAAAGTCGTATAGTCCACAAGTCAGTGTGCACGAACATCCCGAGTACAAGGGACAAGCGGCAGCGATCCCGCTCGTCACGGTACTGGGACAGATAGCGTGCGTCAAGATCACCCAAACTGGGACATTCTATAAGAATGTGGCGAACAGTCTGGGGCACAACGCAGACGTCACAATAAGGTGCAGGCGAGTGTTCCATCAAATGGCAGTGCGTCCGGCGAGTGTGTCCAATTCGGAGACGACATAAAACAACCTGAGTCCGTCGCGGCATTGGGGGGTACATGGGAACAGTCGCGACGCAATGGAAGGTAACTTTAGGTTCCCCCCGACCGTCTGCCATCTTCTTTGCCAAAAACCCAGGAGAGCTGCCCGTATTCTTGCCATGTAATCGGTGTGGGGAAGAGCGAAACGCTGGTCTGGTCACCCAGCCCCTGGCGTGCTTATTTCCCGCAATTCCTACATGTCCAGGAACTCAGTAGAAGATAATCTCGACATTCGCCCGGCTCGCCAAAACCGTGGCGTCACGGATATAGTGAAACAGGGGATGCAGAGATTCCACTGCCCCGAGACACTCAGGGCGCTTTGTGAGTCGCTATAAATCACAATCCGTTCTCCGAACCGGGCACGTCACGTTCTCTCCCGTACCGAGCGGTGTATTGCAACCAACTCTGCCGTAGAGACAAACACAGCACCTGGCAGAGCCCTGCTGACTTCAAACAGTGGGAAATCGGCGTGGAAACAGACCTCATCTTGGGAGTTGGAGCCATTCGTATACACTGTCATGGTTTATGCATGATCGGAAGTGTGTGCCTAAAAGGGCCGATCGCAATACTCCAGGTGCTGTAGAAGTTTTGGGAGCAGGGGCGTAGTGACAAATAGTCAAAAGTGGTACACTCCAGTGGTGGCGTCCTGGGCAGAACCAGGGGTTCCACTGGCCCGAGAGCTATACCAAGCTATCGAAGGAGTTTCCTAGCCCTAATCCCCAAGGGCTTAGGTTATGACTGGCGTCTCTTGGTGGCATAAGAACCGTCGAGATCAGCTGACGATGCAGTGAGAGGTGTTGACGACTGAGGGAGGCGCCGTCACGCACGTACAGGCGGGGAATGCACTGTGCACGGCGCAGAACGAGTGGCATCTCCCTAGCAAGGACAAGTAGGCTCTCAATGGGGAGCCTACTAGCACACGCAGGAGGTGCTAGTAGCCGGAAACTGGAAATGGTGCAGTGATTTCTTCCAGTTTTGCGAAAAGCGAGCACAGTAGCGATTCGCCAAGAGTCTGGGAGGATACCCGCAACCCAGATCCTGTTGAACAGATCTAACAGAAAGGCCGTGCCTTGCTCACCCAGGTGTCGAAGCATGGCGTTCGAGGCATCGGCCGGACCAGGGCGGTGTCTGCACACAAGGCGAGAGCGAAACGCAACTCACTCAAAGTAAACCTGTCGTCGAGGGGTTCTCCGCCTCAGGAGGTAAGTCCAGTTTGCGGTCTACCGCGAAATCACGACGCATATTGAATGTTGACGGAGCCGCATCGCGGCTAGAGAATGCGAAGAAAGCGGTCGCGAACAAGAGGGGGTTCCTGCCAAAATTTGCCAGAAATCCTTTGGACTTGCTTCCAACATCTGCTAGGTGGGTCTTCCCGTTAAGTGAAGACACGTATGCCTGCCAAGAAGAGCGGGCGGAGTGCTTCGAAATAAACCTAGCTCGACGAAATTCACCTACAGTGAAGTCGTTCGGGCGGCGCTTATAGTGCATGTAAGCATACCGTTTCTGTTTGGGGGCAGCCTCACACTCGCCTGAACACCACGTGAGCAGCCGGCGTGCGAAAAGGCCAGACGTTCTAGGAATATTAGTTAAACCCACTGCAATGAGGTTGCCGGAGAAGAACTCAACAGCCTCATCCACCGACCTAAACTCCTTGGCAGAGAGAGAAATCAGTCATTTCCTGAAATGTCGTCGACCGCGCCCACGTCCGCGCAAGGCAACACCGAGGCGGGTTCTCGGGGGGCAGACGCCCAAAAAATGATATTTGAATGAGAACGTGATCACTACCATGGAGGTCATCGACCACCCCAACCCAAAATCAGGCTGTGCATCTGGAGAGCACAAAGATATATTGATGTAGGAAAATGAAGCGGTTCTCGAGCAGTTATGCGTAAATTCATCCACATTTAGGACACCTATATCCAGGTCGTCGATCAGGTCAGCAAGGGCATGACTCGTGGGATTAATCGAGTAGTCTTCCCCGAGGGGGTGTCTACCGTTCAGATCTCCGAGCAAGAGAAAGGGCCTCGGCAACCGTGCCACGACACGGCGGAAGTCCCCCGCGTCGAAGTCGGCTAAGGGTGAAATGTACAGTATACCTCCTATCCAGGTGCAGCTACACAGCTACTGCAGGAAAGGAGGTATCTAAAGCATTGAGAAGAACGGAGACATCCTACCGGGTACAAATTATTCATCCTCCTGCCCTGCCCCCATCCCGTGGTGGTGGGGTCGCAAAACCCTTATACCCCGGGAGAGTAGTCAATGTGCACGCGCACAGCATGGTTTCCTGCAAAAAGATAACTAACGGAGCCCGGAGTCCACGGCAATTCCATTGAAGGAATATCTCCTACAGGCCTAGCTCGGAAATGCAGGGGCCCTCTTCAGATAGAAGACCCTCACGGGAATGGCCTTACGCTTCCCAGAGGTAGAACTACGAGCGTTGTTGGCTGGACAATTTGTTGAAGGCGCTGTCGCCTTTGAGGACTTATTCGCGGAGGTTGGGATCGCCATGCGAGTCTTATCCTCCTCCCGCCTCGAAACCTCATGCAGACGAGGGGGCTTCGGAGGCGGGGATCCCCATTATTGAGGATCCACCTTCTCCGAGCAACCCAACCTACGAGTGATGGTGGACGTAGTAGCCGAAGCTCCTTTAGTGCTGTCATCCTTTCGGGGGGCAGATTTAGGAACCCCGGAAGATGGCCCCACGCCCAACTTCAGTAGTGTTGCCTCTTGTGAGTCTAACGACTCGGCGGAGGCGCGCGGCCGTTTCGCCTTACGGGAAACGGTCACGCCGGGGGAAGGGGAGGAGGAGCCCTAGTTTTAGCTGGGGCTGTGTGTGAACCCATTCTGCCTAGAGCTTTACCAGGGGAATACCCGTGATGGGTAGAACTCGCAGAAGGGTTCCGATGGGCGCGGAAACGACCGTGCTCGGAGGCCTGGAGGGTCTAGGAGCAGAGGGTGTCTTTTTTAAATTAAGCCGGTTATTAAAAAAAACACCACCCCAGATCGGAGCTCATAGGTGAAAGGGCGTTGTCCCCTCCCCCTTCAGCCCAGATCCGCGATGGTTGGATGAGGGGAAGCTGGTCGGGGTCTATCCTGTGAAATGTGAGGCCGACCAGAGAAAGTTATGAAAGAGGTTGTATAGAATGTTAGGAGGTAGGGTAAGAAGACATAGTATCAAAAAGAAGGAGAATAGGCTAAGCTGGGGCCGGACGGGGCCATGAAGACAAATCGCCGTGCCCCTTACGGGTGTAAGAGGGCAAGAAAAATGAGATAATATCAACATCGCTAAAGAATATTAAGAAAAACTGCACTGTCCACAGTGATAGTATTCAGTCAGTACAGCAATGAGTACCCACTTTCACACTGCAACGGGCATGCTTGGGGAACCCTGTTGGCTTGCATGAAGAGCGGCTCCAAGCGTGCCCGCAAACCTCGCTAAAACAAGTACAAATTATTGAGTTCAAGACCATAAACTTGACTTCTTCAAAAGGTAATCGGTTACAAATACTGAATTTATTTGGGGTCATTAGGAAAGATTGTGGTACGAAATAGGCCGGATTGTTCAGATAATGGATCAAAATTTTATTTAATGAGACGAGTTTATTTCGATAATGTTTCATCGCTGATCACAACACAATGACGGCTAAGACAAACTCTGGCAAAACAAACCCCAAGGGATTATACTAGATTGAATGCCAAATGCAGGAACAGTAAATCAGTAATTCAGTAATATGCAAGAATACATTCCTCTATAAGACACCAGTATACTAAGGGCTTAGTGATAAGCCTAAAGAATCAGTGTCATCTTTAATTGGTTAAATACAATTGATTCGGGTTGTTTTCTCCTGTCGAGACATTTAGGTCATGGGTACAATAATAAAGTCTTTGATTGGACAAATGTCGTAATCAAAACTCAGTCTGTAGCAGGCCTATAGATTAGTGTAAGATTCATATTTTAGTTCTTATTCTAATCTTGCAGGCATTTTTTTACCAGCACACATTCATTATAGAATGTGGTTGTGTAATATATTGTTTTTCGCAGATATCTCATGACTCACCACGACGAAAATACCCCTTCATTCGCTGCTCCTCTATATAGACTGGCTCGCGCCGGAGGGGTGACATCCCCGCTTTTAAGATATGGGGTATCGCACGGAGATGACCTCGTCTTGATTTTTAAGTTCCCTTACACCTTGGGAGACATGAGTTCCAGGGACTTTCAAATGTCCCAAATGCTCACGTCTGTCTTCGGAAGTTTCATCAGAACTGGGTAATTATAGCATTCGTAAATAGGGTACGAGATAGTTTATAGGGTCATACAAATAAGTAAAAACTTGCCATATTTTTTTAGGGGGTAGGGGGAGTTAAGTCAATGTTCTTTTTCAAGCGCGAACCAAATCAGTGCCTGGTACTAAATAAGTGTTGACCCCTACCATAAAATACTCAAGTCTAATCCATAACACTATATTTAAGAACGGGATTTTTGGGAGGTGTTGAATAATAATAGATTTTTTTTTCTCTTATTTCGGTTGTGACCGAGGTATATTTTAAGTTTTTATCCAAGTTCATTCTAAGAGTTACTTTAGAGTTTGAAAAACAAAATGGTGGAGTTCAGAAAAAATAAATATGATTATCGAATGCTTTGGATTTATTTTTTAAACAAAAAGAATTAAAAATGGTGAAGTTAAGAAAATTTATTAAAATTAAGGTATGGCTGCTTTTATTTTATTTTTCTTATATTCGAAGGTTTTATCAAGTTTATTTGTAAAATAGATTTTGAATTTTAATCTTTATTAGGAGGAAATAGTTACTGGCTCCTAAAAACGAGTAGAGCAAATTTAGATGATAAAAAAAGAATCCTTAGAATTATTTTTTCCGTATTTAAAAAGACTTCCGATTCAACTTCTTTTCTAGCCTTTAGGCCTAGAAAATAATCAGCCATTAAAAAAATAGACCAAGAGTAAATTATTCGGAGACCAGGCAAGGGCTTCGCCACTGGGGGGAGCTTGCGCTTCGCTACTAATATTAAAATTTAAAATCTAAAAAAAGCAGCAATGGTTAATTTTTTAAAAATTTTCTGAACTTCGCCAATTATAATAATTTTACCATTTGTAATTCTTTGGGTTTTAAAAAATTCACAAAATTTTGATACTTATATTTATTACTGAACTTCACCATTTTGTTTTTTGATACTATAAATGAATTATTAGAAATAACTTTGATAAAAAACATAAGTCCTGACCAAACTAAGATGGAATTATTATTCAAATACTCAAAAAAATCCCCTTCTTAAATTATAGAGTTAGTTAGTGATAATGATGATATGTACTGGAAACTTTAATTTCTTTTTAAAACTAATAGTTGCCAAAGCCGGATAGGCCGTAGGCCAACGACCAGAGTTGTGCCTGCGAAGCGCAAGCTCCTCTTGTAAGGAAGAGTAGCGGAGCCGTTCCTCCTGTGAATTATAAAATATTGAATAAAAAATGAAGCTTTTTGGATGCAAATATGATTATTTTTTTAATAAGTGGCAAATGCGATAATAATAATTCAAAGCAACATTATCGGCGCTTTTCGACCACTCCACTTGAACAAACTGAAAAGAAAAACTTTTCGATTCTCGAAGTTACTTAAAACTAAGAACCGAAAACCAACGAGAGCATCTCCGCCAAAATAATGTCGAGGAGAGATCTGTAAAGCGGGTGGTGAAGATGCTTGGAAGATATATAACAGCAAAGCCACCTGCAGATGTTGGGGCCTGAAGGGCACGCTATCCGTTGTAGCATTAATTCTGGAGAACTGCGTTGGAATTCTCGAGTGCCACACTAGCAAGCAACCATCGCCTCGCCCTTTGAGCAAATCTTTACAACTTATAAATCATTTGGTAAATAATGGTAAATAAATTGCTTCGAATTATATCAGAATAATAATAAATAATTATAATACATAATGATAATAATACACAATAATAATAATAAGTAATAGTTGAAGAATAGCGGTCATGTAGGAAAGCAATTCTTCAAAAAAATACGAAAATAGGCTTTAACCGCAGTGGTAATAAATTATGGGGGGGGGGAGGGGATAATAGGTTTGAACTCACCTCAACTTAGCCTAACCTAACCTAGTTTACTTTCTATGGAATTAGGGCCGTAACTTTAGTAGTGAACTGGCTGGTTTGTGGCTATGCGGCTAACGTGGCTCCCCCCTCTCTCTCTCTCTCTCTCTCTTCCAGGAACCCCCAATCCAGAGGAAGGGCCCGATTCCCGCCTTGGGAGCCAATCAAGCCAGGGGACCCCGTCTACTACTACCGCCTATCGCTTAACCCGGGCATGATTATGAAGCCCTTCAAGTACAAGGTGAGGGCAGCGGCCTCAATGACCTTAATGGTTAACGGGCATCAGAGTGAAAACAAACCAAAGTGAGGAACTCCCCCTCCCCCCTCTTTTTACTCATCTTATCCACTGACATAGGCTAAGGAGGCCGAGTCACTCATCTTGACTTATTACCACACACCATCTACATTTAAAATCATTCTAGTTCTAGATAGGCTTCTCCGCTACCGATATATACCATCCCAACGGCTTCTTTGATATCCTCTCAAAATTTCACCAAATACTTGAATCATTATCAATAAACTAGGTAAATAATGGAGACTAGGAAAATGCAACGAATATTTAATTGCATTCTATATGATAAGATTAATAATGGATTATCTATACTCAAAGAATATTTGTTCGTGATTTATTGATACACATTTTGCGCCGAACCATACGGGACAAATGGAGCTTGTCGACGACTAGCACTTTTTGGTAATTTCAGGAAAGAAATATGTGGCTGCAAACTGCTCCCCAAATGGAACAAACCTATGAACTTTCATTGGCCGGGTGGAATTGGCAAATTGGTTTCTGGATCGTGCTTTCATTGGTCCTTTTGTTCCTATTAATCGCCATTGTAATTTGCTTCGTTATGTACAAATCACGTCACTCACAAGAATACCCGAGCAGCGGGGCAACCTTGAAAAGCCGCCGAGCCAGGCCTACATCTTTGCCATCGGATTGACTCTGCACATCGCTCTGAAGTCAAGTGGACATCATTTTTTTTAAAAAATATCCTGTTAATTATTGTATTTGTCCGATTGAACAGCAAACTTGTTCTGTCCATGTCAGGAAGGGCGAATCCAAAATTATCCACGTCAAGACTAGTATCCCCAAAGAAACATTCAAGTTAAGTTAGGACCTAAGTTAAATATGTAAGCTAAATATGGGATACATTGCAATTGCCATCGCATCATATTTTATTAAATATAATTTTGAAACCATTTTTTCTGATTAAAATATAATATGTATATTTTATATTACTCAATATTAAAGAAAATATGATTGATTTAATTAGCATTCGGGGCGGAGCTTGTAGTTCTGAAGTTAAGACGCACAGCATTAAAACAGTTAACATTAGAGCGCCAAACGACATCTGGCAATCGCATTTGAATTCAAGCCTAATGGTAGGCCTTTGAATTGTTGATTACAAATAACGAGGGTGCAAACACTCGCCATTAAAAGAGGGGTATGGGGGCGAAGCTCCCATTTCAAAATAATCACCTTAGGATTCGAATTCAAATGCGGTTGCCAGACGTTACTAGGCGCTAAAAATGGAGGCATTAAATTTCCGTTAAATGGGTGACTGTGTATTACAAGTTTATCGAATTGAAAGGTAACGAAACATTAATCCTAAAATATCAATGCCAAAAATAGCAAACTATAAAGTTGTCGGATTCGTTGATTTTAATATGATCCTAATTTGGTTCGTAAAAAGGAATAACTGACCTGCAAGTTCTCGTTTTTATTTTATTAAAATAATAAAAACAAACAATCTGGTAGTGGTTTTACCACTGACTGATCCGTTACTCATTTTGGTGTCCTTGGTTTCTTTCTGGAGAGCTACAGCTCAAGGTGAATTGCTAACTATGATTTATTTACTAGTGTATGACAACCACTATTTGGTTATATTGATATTCAATAATTCGCGCTTTAATCCATACTTATGTTTTAAAAGGAGTTTTAATAATGGGGGTAATATTTTTATTATTTAACCTATCAAGTGGATTCGCTCCTGTGAATATTCTCTTACTTATATGTATTTTAACGTT